>CM038218.1:81868139-81990639 GCA_021442155.1 Cymbidium sinense | reverse complement strand
GAAAATGTTATTCGCTTGATCAAGGCCCGCTCATACAGGCTCGTTTTTTTCCTCGAAGATTAACTCTCGTCGACCAATGTAGGAACAATTGATAACCGCCAAGATGGCGAAGCATTAATTAGGAACCATCCTTCAACAACTCGAAAGTGGCGGTAATTTCAGAGTATCATTAGAGAGGAATAACTTTTTTTTTTTGATCTCATATATATGTATATACTTTTCGTCAGATCGTAGGCAAAAAATTTTATCCAAAGCTATTCGTGAGCGACAGAGTTAAGAAAGGATATGCCCAAGTATTGGAGTGAGTGGGTTGCTTCACAAAATTCTCAGCTTTTTGTCTTTTTCTTTCTCTTTTTATTTATTTATTATGAATTTTCACAGGATGATGGCCGGAAGAAAATCCATAGCATGACAGCTACAGACGATATATCATCCACTATCACATCAGATAGTTTAATGGTGCTCCGTAGAAAATTTCACTTCCCTAATGATTTGGTGGATATTATTGCCTAAAAAGTCTGATCGAGCCCGTTCACCTCCGCTAGGATACTTTATTATTTCTGAGATGACATTTTGTGCGGGACTGCAATTCCCTTTGGCTCCTGAATTGATTGAGATCTTTAAAATATGCACTGTAGCTTTGTCACAATTTTTATTTCGAGCTTTTGAGATCATCGTTGGTTTGACTGTCTTCTTTAGAGAGTGTGGTGTTACTATGAACATCAAATACTTGTCAATGTGTAGATTCACATGTAATTCGTGGACGTGTTTCTTATCGCTATAAAGAATTGGATAGAATTTTTACGATCCATCTAGAAATTGGTTTAATGGATTCTTTTTGTGAAAAATGAGTCCTCCAAGAGATGGGAAGATTGAATGACCTTCCAGATCCATTGTTGATTGAAGAGAATGAAATCTTAAGAACTCTTAATATTCCTGACGTAGGAAGCTTACAACATGAGTTACGTCATATTGACAAATATATAATTGAAGATAGAATGTTCAAGGTTGACCTTTCCATCCAGGGAGATCTTATGCTCTTCACCAAGAGATCAAGTAAAGGTGATGAAAGGTCTCCTCATATTCAGGATACTTTCAAGAAGCCCATGAAATCATGGTGATGGCAATGTTTCTTCTTTAAAGAAAAAAGACATAAAGTGACTACGCCAAATATGAGAAGATGTTCACCCCCAGTTGGCCTCTGAGAGTTTAGTCATCTCAACTCATAATGGGGAATTCATTTCAAGCCGCATTCTCAAGAGGTGTTAAAGCACGTATGTATTGGACGTCAAGCAGACGAATTAGTACGTTGTCTTCTCCTCCTTCTTTTCTCATTTTCCTTCTTTCTTTGTGTAATATTTGTGATGATTTTTTTATTGTAGGTAGCTCAAACATTAGGGCTGATGACTCATTTAGGTGTCACTCTAGATGAGTGAAATACTGAATTTGTGAAGGTAAAATATCTGCAAGGTGAGTATGAGCGAAAGATGAGTGCTAAGGCCAAAGAGGTGGTGACTGGAGGATCAACTAATCTGAGAACTGAGCTAAACATGTCAACTTCTTTTCTCCAAAGATCGGAGGTGGAGCCTCATGATGAGATGATTGAGGTGAGGACAGAAACTCGCCAAAAAGAGAAAAGACTAAAGGCACTTGTAGAGGAGAAGAAAGCTCTCAAACTGGAGAAGAAAGAATTACAAGATCGTCTTTCTAAGAAGGAGCTTATAATGTCAGAAGCGAAAGAAAATGAAATCTCATTGAAGGTAGTGGAAGACTTTAAGAACTCCCTGGCTTATCGTGATACTATCGAGGACCATGTCCAGGAAGCTCGTAATCATATTCTTGATGTTGAAGTGAAGGACTTAGAGCACCAATGTTTAGAGGAAGGCTTCATCCGAGGATTCCTAAAAGGAATCCGCTTAGTACATCACAAAATTGGAGCTAGTATTGAGAATCTATCTCCCAGCCAAGTATCTGAAGACCCTTCACCAGATTTAGGAGATGAAGGGGTCGAGAGTGAGTTTAAGGGAGCATCTCCTAATGGTGATGAGGACGTTAATATCATGTAGTATCACTTAAGGATGCATTTTTTTATCTATGTATTATTATTTATTATTATTATTTTGTATCAGAATTTTGATTCTTTTTTATATCATCGTTAGTGCTATCAATGATATAAAATAATTTTGTGGGTGATATGCTCTTGTTTTATTTTTACCTATCAGAAGTGATTGGTCGGAATATTATTCGACGACGCTAACCTATATGGAAGAGGCCATGGGAAGTCCACCAAGGACCTTTTAGTCTATCCTAGGTATTAGTCAAAACATTATTTGACATCTTACCTATATGGCGGAGGCCGTGGGATGTCCACCAATGACCTTCTAACCTATCATTGGTATTAGCCAAAACATTATTTGACATCTTACCTGTATGGAAGAGGCCGGGATGTCCACAAGAATCTTTTGACCTATCCTGTATTAGCCAAAGTGTTGACTTTTTTACCAGATGGAATAGGTCCAATCAAGTCCCCTGGATTGATCATGCCCGACCGAGATACAATGTGTATTTCAAGTGGGAGAATTAAATGAAGGAGATTATTTATATGCAACAAGCTCGAAAGAAAAAGCTATAAAGTCATTACTCTGATAAGATTGATGATACAATCATAAGATGATTTTAATATAGATATGAGTTTGAAGAAGAAATGACAAACGAGATAAAATAAAAGTTGCAATAATTATGTAGTAGAATTAGATAATATTTCGAGAGATTCTGTTCCAAGTTTGAGGTAAAGTTTTTCCTCTGAATCCTTGAGCTTGAATGTTCCTGGCTTGACCATAGCTATAACCACATATGGGCCATCCCAAAGAGGTGAGAGTTTATTACGTTGAGGGTCTTTGCCTGTAGCTTCGAGACTTCACAGGACCAAGTCACCCAGATATGGACGGGGTTTTACTCTGGAAGTGGTGAGCTACCCTTTGGTGGTAGAAGCAAATCAGGCCATGTCACGAGTTTCGGAGGATCCGTGTGTCGAGTTTTTCTTCATTACTATCATGATCGAATGATTGAACTCTTAGACTTGGAATCTCGATATACGTAGAATAAATTTCTAAAACACAAGTTATATGGTATCTCACCAGTCGGGGTTCGCGATGTAGTGCAATAAGCCCAAAGAACATTAGAGAGCGCATCAACCCATTGCCCCCCAGTCTTCTCAAGACGTGTTTTTAACCTTTTAAGTATAGTCTAGTTGGTAGCTTCAGTCAGTCCATTAGTTTGAGGATGTGTTATGTACTGTGATGCATTGAATGATGAAAATCTTTACAAAAGGATGTAAAGACTTTTTCAAGAATTAGGTTCCATTATCGTGATGATCTTTGTAGAAGACCAACACACTATATTTTCAAATAAATTGTTTAGCATTTGCCTCTGTAATTTTAGCGAGTGGTTCACTACCCATTTAGTGAAGTAGTCGATAGTTAAAATGATAAATTTTGTTACCCGATATCGAAAAGGTCCCATGATATCAATTCCCATTGAGCAAAAAAGCCGGGCTTTTATATAGAGCGACGTGAGAGGAAAAAAGGTTGCAACTAACAACTTACATTTTTTGTGAACTCAAGGCGCCTTGCTTCATCGTAGCCAATATAACCCTTGCCTTTATAATTTTAAGGGCTAGCCTTCCTCTTGTTCTCCACATATCCCCGAGTGAACCTCTCTTAATGTACCCTGATGGTGAGAGGCATTTATGGTATGGCCCGAAAAATCTCGTTTATAGTTCACCTCGATAATAATAAAGTTTGAAGCTTGCCTTGAGATGAGATGCTTGGATCTTTAGAAGAGTCTCTTCTTAGATAAAGATGGGATGTGGTCCATCCACGAAGGTTCCTTTATCTCATTAATTGCTTGTATTACCCATGACCATTGGATACTAGGAAGGGTGGGTAGTTGCTCAAAAGATCGACATACCCACTAAAAAATTATTATTTTTATCTCCCTTTAATATTTTAAAGAAAGGAAAGTATTTATCCCAGCGTGCTGAGAAATAAGGCAGAAATTTGTCTATTCAGATGTTGAACTTCTTTGATATTCTTTGGAGGAGTCATATCTCTGAGGGCTTTAATTTTCTCTGGATTGGCCTCTATCCCAATGTGGGTTACCATAAACCCAATAAATTTTTCCAATGTAACCCCAAAAGTGCACTTGGTCGGGTTAAGTCACATGTTATAATGTCGAAGTATGTTAAAGCACATTTCTAAGTTAGAAATATGTTGTGATTCTTCCAAGCTTTTTACTAACATGTCATCCACATATACCTAAGAGGTCTTTAAAAACCTTATTCATAAGTCGTTGATAGTAGCACATTTTTAACCTCATAACTTGGTAAGATAAACCTTTATTTGTTTAAAATATTGTGGCTTCTTCATCCATTTGGTCCATTTTATTTGGTTGTAACAGAGTAAGCATCCAAAAAATTGAGCATTTGATGTCCGATATCATCACCAATTGATCAATTTGGGAGAGAAAATTATCTTTCTGCAAGCTTTATTAAGATCAGTCTAATCAATATACATTCTCCATGATCCATTTGCTTTCTTAACCATGATAATATTTGCTAGCCATGTAGGGTAATGTACTTCTCGTATGAATCCAACTTCTAAGAGCTTATTAACTTCTTGTTCAATAGCCTAAAGGCAATCAGGTGCAAAACTTCACTTCTTTTGGATGATTAGTTTGAATGTTGGATCAATTTTGACGGAGTGCATGCTCACATTGGGGTCGACCCCCCATATCTATCGGACTCCAAGAAAAGATGTCTTGATTTTTTCCCAAGAAGTCTATGTATTTTGCCCTTTGTTCGTCTAAGAGCAGAGATCCAACTTGCACTATTCATAGAGGTTGGTCATCTGACAATGAAATAGGGAGCAAGTCTTCTACAGGTGAAGCTCTCTGGTACTTCTTCATCTCAAAAATTAAAATTTTTGATGTTGAAGGTCACCAAAGGGCGTGGTTGAGCTTGTCTGAGGTAACATGATTGTGCTATTTGTTGATTTCTACAGACCACTCCAACCCCAAGAGAAGTTGGAAATTTCAACTTAAGATGAGATACTAATAACACCAAAATTGATTGAGGGCCTTCCAAGATAGCGTTATATGGAATCAACTTGACCACCATGAATTGAATTGAATGAGTCACTTGTCGAGAATTCTTCGAGGACAATGGGAAGGTGATTGTCCCTACTGATGGCATTATCAAACCCATATAATGGTCAATGGGTTGGAGCTTTTCCTAACCAAGCTAAAGAAATGTGGAGTAAAATAAGACATCAAGAACTCTATCAATCAAAATTCTTTTAACATTATAGCATGGGTCACGATCCTACGTATGATAAAGTGAATCTTGATGAGGAACTTGGACTCCTTCTAAGTCCGAGCCATTAGTGGTGACATGATCAATATGAGATTTCTTTAACTCTTGAGGTGGTAATGAGGACTTGATTATAGTGGTCCTCCGCATTGTCTCAATTTCCCAAACTATTTGATGACTATTTTGTTATTTCTGATGATTGTCCCTTGCTCCCAGGAGTTATGTTTGCTTGATTCAATTAATTCTTCACAAATTGAGATATCCTTTGAATGAGCCTCGATTTCTTCTTTGAGTTGTTTGCACGCCTCGAAGTATGTTCCGACTTAGATGTGACATTATTGCTCTAATTTTTTGAATTTGGTTTCAGCGGATGTGACCACTTGATGGTTTCTTCATCTAGAATGGCCATCGATGTTATAGATCGTGGTGTGTATTCTTTTCACGGTTCACATCGTTAAAGTGAGAGTCGTGGAGGGAGATCACGACTGCCTTGTTGCTTCTTTTGATAGGATTGTTGGTCTGCATTCCCTGGGGTGCTCTTACGTTTTCCTGTGGATTGTTCAAATTATTTACGATGGGCATTAATAGCCTCATTGGCAAAAATTTGTGCTTCCACATGATGAACCAAGTCGGCATATTAGCGGACTGTATCTCATATTAGTTATAAGTAAAAGCCCGTGAGACCCCAAGGAAAACTCCTCTTAATAGTTGTGGTCTACTGTATTTGGCGAGTTTCTAAGGAGAACCTTTGGAATTATTCCTTAAGTGATTCACCCTCATTTTGACGAATGCCTGAGAGATGAGAGGAATCTTTAATGATCCTCCGGTTTGCAATGAAATGTTATACTAAAATCTTGACGAGTTCATCAAAGGTATAGATGGATCCCCTTGGAAGGGAGAACCAAGAGCTTGCCCTTGATAACGGAAAGACGACAAAACAAAGGTGTTGAGCTCATTGGATATGCATGATGGTCTAATGTCGATGTGTTCATATCACCTCCCCATCATAAGAGTCGATGCTGAAGCTTGAACTCTACGAATGGGATGTTGAAGAATAGCCTGAGGTGAAGACTCGATAGCGCGAGAGAGAAGATGATTTTCATCTTTATAATGGAATTCTCAAGCTTGTAATTCTCGCATAATGATGTGGAGTCAATAGACGAACGCTGCTACCACAACAATTGGTGGATTAGCGCTTGAGCAAAGTGATGGATGAGTAGAACCAAGTAGTGTCGAGGCTCGAATCACGATCTAAGATGGAGGAACTTCAATTTGATGGCGAAGGCCCAGATATTAGCATTTGGACCTCCCAGCTAACGATCGATCTTGGGGAGTATTTGTCGCGATAATGGTTGTCGTGTTCCTCATAAAAGTGGATTATCTCATTTGAGACTCTTCCATTGGCACAATCGCATCTCTGAGAGATTCTGTGCACCTTCACCAGCGTCATGCCCTATCGTGGGGGAAGAGGCGTAAGTTTGGCATCCCTGGTTCAAAGATTGGTTTTGAGAGTGACAAGAGTTAAGGAGGCTCCGAGTATTTACGCCTATGTATAATGCGGTGTTCTGAAATTGTGATTGAGGAGTCTATTCCCACGACGCCAAACTCATATGCTAGAAACCGCCTAGAATAAAAAGTTGCACCTTAGCTTTGTTACAGAATTCAGCACACACACAGATGCTTTAAGAATTAATAAAAAAACTCTAGAAAAGAGGGAAAAACTACGGGGCCTAGCCCAGTAAAAATCTTCCACTATGTATTTGTTTTAGAGTACAAAATATTCCCGATAATGGGATTATAGAATCAGATAATGAGGAGGGTAGACAATGGAATCCAAAAATCGTAACAAATCATATATACATAGTTGTTAATAGCAAGTAATCGATAATGAACAGCGGTCGACTCGACGGACGGCTCGAAGGTGATGACCGAGAGATGTGTTACAGCGATGGAGACCGGGTAACGGCGGCCGCATGCATGGTGGATCCGCGACGGTCGACGTGATGACCGCAGAACGACGAATTTACGGGATGACCGGGCGATTGATTACGGCTATGATGACCGGCCAGTAATGACCTACGACGGTGGATCAGAATGCCGACATAGGGCGAGCGGCCACGGTGATGACCTAATGGAGATCGACGACGACGAGGCTCAAGATAAAACACGCCACAATTAACGTGGTTAACGCCAACGAGGTGATCGGGACCGCCGAGTGGCAGCTATTAGCTTGGAGGATTTTCAAGCTTGGAGCTCTCTCTCTTTAGCTCTCATGAAGAATGACTATTTATGATTAGAGAATGCATTTTCATAAATATATGCAAAAATCCAAACCACCCATCTGGATGACTCAAAATGATTCCCTTGATCATCTATGTATTTTGTGTATTTGAATGCTCAAATAAAGTCAAAATCAAGAGATCCGCAAGACGCTTTGATCATAAACATTCCATATTTAACTATTTAGGATTTAACCGATATCCTAGAGTTTCCAATAATATTTTAACTGACCGATTAGTTTCAACTTAGACTGCTGACATCAAGATTCGACTTCATTAAGAAGATTTTAGTGTATATATATATATATATATATATATATATATATATATATATATTGAAAGTTAAATTTCTTTAGGAAAAATAGAGGTTCATCATTAAAGAGAATTATGGGCAGGCATGCTAATTTGTAATGAACATTTTATTCAAAGAGCTCTTTATGATCCCTTCTACATAATATTTTATGAAAAAATGAGCTAGAATTTCCTAACTAATATTCACTCTTAATTATATTTTAAAATAAATGTAATATGAGTTAATTTATTAATTATTATATATTAAATATGTATTATATATTTCTGAAAATAAATTTAAAATTATTTTAAATTATTCTCATTGAAATTTGACAAGAAAATCAATACACCATCCTAAACTTACAAAAAAAATTTTTTTTTTTCCCATTATAACATATTTCAATACAAATCAAAACGCCTGGAATATTTACCAAATAAATCCTTAAGTTTATTAGAGTTAGACAACCAAGAACAAGAACACTAAGATACTGCTAGAACAAAAAACAGGTGAAAGAAGAATTATTCTTAAATAGTGAATACGCACAATTAAAACTCCACACAGTTTTCTAAAGCTTATGGTTGACAGGTCAATCCTTCCAAGCCCGTTATGTTTTAATACTAATGATTTAATTTAAATCGAAAGAAAAATATTAAATAAATAAAATTATTTAAATGAGGCTATGGGAGGACGGCTACAAGAGAAATCTTAAATAATGAGATTTGACCTGGCTGATGACAATGGAAGAGCATTCAAGAGAATGACATTTGTCAAAGCCATGTGAAAGAGCTATAGCGCATCCATCACTCCCATGGCCCCCCCATAGTATTGCGTTAAATAAAAAGATTCTTCGTATTTTAATTACAATGCTTAGCGTTTAATTAGTTTAATCGCTATTCTATGATCATATTTAATATTATTTTATTAATGTCGGGGATAATCAAGTCGAGACAAAGCAGGCCCAAAAAAAAAAGACGAGGTTAATGAGATCACGGCAGAGTTTTAATTTTTGTGATGAAGAGCGTTGTGAAGGGTTTTAAAAAATTTGCAGGAATTTTAGCCTAATTTAAAGTTTTAATTTTCAACAAAAAAATCTTGAATTCAATATATATATATATATATATATATATATATATATATATATATATATATATATATATATATATATTACATAACTTTATATAAGAAGACTGCTAAATTGATACTCTGGATCGTGAGTATCAGATTAAAGCAGGATATTAATAAAGATCCATTTAATTAATTGATTTTTCGCCGCGGGTGGATATTCTACAATCTGTTTCGTCAGAAAGCTGAAATCTCGCAACAACATCCTTCAACCCAACTCTTTGCCCATCTAAGCACACCATAAACCAAACACTTCACCCTGATTCAAACACTCACAACCACAATGGCTTCGAAGAAGACAAATATGACCAACGAGGTCCGCATTGCACTCTGTGAGCACAAAAAAAAAGAATCATTCCCTCAAGCTGATCTCATCATGTGGTTAAAGGAGACACGGTGTCTGCCAGGACGATTTCGAAAAACGCCAGACATCCTTGCTCAGAAGGAATACACGAACCGATCTGCCAAGCGACAATGGGCCGTCAAGTTTCCGTTGATGGAGACGGCACTGTACCAGTGGTTCCTTACCTACCAGGATAAGGTCAACATGTCGGGTGATCTCATCAAAGAGAAGGGCATCTTCTTCCTCGATCACCGTATCTGCCACGATGCCTTTGAATTCTCAAACGTGGTACCGGAAGCATTCAAGAATCATCATGGCATCAAGTCCATCCGCTTTTTAGAGTCGGATCTCAACATGGACGTGATCGAGAACGCCACGATCCGCTTGACATTGGACCGCTTTTTGCAACATCTACAACATGGATGAAACTAGATTGTTTTACCGTATGCAGGTAAGTGAGGAATGAGGCATTCACTTTCCTAAAAAAATTCCTATATCTGGTAACACTTGCAATTTCCGCAGGCAGATAATTCACTCGCCACAAAGCAGCTGGAAGGCCGCAAGCAGAACAAAGAGCGGCTCACCTTGGCTGTGTGTTGCAATGTAGACGGTTCAGACAAGCTTCCGCTTCTTTCATCGTTAAGTACTCTAATCCTTGTTGTTTCAAAAATGTTAACCAAGACAGCTTTGGATGCAAGTACCGAAACAACGCTGCGCGTGGATGACGATATCATCTTCACCAGTGGCTCAAATGGTTTGATGCGAATGAATGGCGCCATGTACTTTTGATCATGGACAATTATAGCGCACAACCCCGCAATGTAACTTCCTTCATTGTTACACTCGCAATACGATTATTTTTACCTTCCAAACACCACAAGATCCACCAGATGACGGAATTATCCGGAACTTCAAGGCCTACTACCACCGCAGGTTCAACTGGCTTCTGATTCAGCCCCTTCAGGATAAGGTTGTAGACCCTGAAAAGATCGATGTTCTGCAAGCCATTCGCCTGGCCGCTTTCGCCTGACCATGTCAAGCCGAGACAATCCAACCGCTGCATTGCCGGATTTGCACAGCAGATGCATACATTGCTCCAATCGCCGAGGATGTCCGTGATCTTGACGCCATCGTGATATGGAGGCACCCGAGCTTCGCCAGTTGAAGATGGCCTACGCTAACCGAGAGATCATCCAAGACCCTCTCAGAATATATGGCGAAGCGAAAGCAACGTTAGAACCGGCCAGAAGGCTTCGAGGCTTTCTGTGCGAAGCTTGAAAAGCGATGCGATGTCGCGACATGAAGACACTTACCGCCATCCGTAAGATCAAGGACAAGATCGCATGATCGTAACCATCAAGCTTGTGCGTAAGTCAATTTCCTATTTCGAAAGTTTAAATAAAGCCGATGTCAAATTTTGTAACAAATATATAGCTATTTTTAGTAGTTATCAATATAAAAAATTTTCGGGACTGGCGGCAGAGTATTAATTATTGACTTTGGGAGGTTTATTAATAAATGTATGAGGCTCGAGCTCGAACTGGGACATTAGTATTAACTATTAGAGGTTATTGACTTAGGCAGTATCAACTTAGACAGGTGCTACTGTAATCCTATATTATACTGGAAGAGCAAGGTACATATTAACATTTAATAATTTTTATTTTTTTTGAATAATTCTATTATTATTTATAACTGATATGACCCTGAAAATTCTACAAGCAATTTTGATGTAAAGCAATCGATCAATCAAGAGTAACTTATCGTTTATTATCAAATCGACTCTTAAATATGGAGTGTTTATAGTCAAATTGAGTGTTGACGACGAGCGGATCTAACAAGCTCAATGTCTCATAATTCTGACTTCATTTGAGCATTCAAATACACAAAATACATCAGATGATCAAGGGAATCATTTTGAGCCGTCCGATGGAAGAGTGGTTCGGATTTTTCATGTATTTACAGAAACGCCACCCCTCTAATCTATAAATAGCCCCTCATTCTTCACATAAGGGGAGGCCAAGTAAAAGAGAAAAGAGAGCTCTAAAGCTTCAAAATCTTCCAAGCATAATTGTGCCACCACTCAACGCCGCGATTGACCACGGCCAAACCACCGCCGACCACCACCTCCGGCCACCACGCAGAACTATCTCGGTCACCGCAATACCATCGCCGGTTATCACACCGCCCATCTCTCGGTCACCACCATCGTTGCCATCCGCTGACTACCGACGCTGGCCGCCACTGTTGTTGTAGCCGCCGCATCGCTAACCGCTATCGCGATCGCGAATCAATCTCATATTGTCAACCATAGGCTTATTACATCATATCGGCCCCTAACTACCATCGCTACTACCGCTGTGCATTGCCACCACTGCCGCTGATACCGGCCTGTTATCGATCTATCTCCGCGGCTACACCGACATTCACATCATCGGCCGTTTTGCTATTCACCATCATCTACTACTACTAAGAATCGTTACACTCTAACCATAAGAGAGCTTTATTGTTGTTCATTCTGATTCCCATCGCCTTCATAATCGTAATCCGTTCGGAAAATTTTGTACTCTCAAACAAATACATAGTGGAAGATTTTACCGGCTAGCCCCGTTTTTTTTTCTCTTTCAGATTTTTCACGTAAAATTCCGAGTTTTATCATTAATTCTTCAAACATCTGTGTGTGCGCTGGACCCCGCAACAAAGCTAAGGAGTAAACTTTTACTCTACCGCAATTGGTTTTCTAGCACGCAATAGTTTGGCGCCGTCTATGGGTACTGATTCCCATTATTTCATCTTGTATGACGACCAAGTTTTCTAACAAGATGAAAACCACCATTGAGGTAGATCATTTCAATCTTTTAAGGAGCGCAAGCGAAGAATGAAGATTCATCAAACTTCGTTCCTTCAGATTTTGTCGAAAATTAGGGGACAACTCTTAATCTCAGAAGATCGCCCATGTTAATATATTAAGCATCTAATCAATTACCATCCCAAGAAATAAGTCAAAGTTGGAGGATATTTCAACATTGAGAAGAGATATAGATTTGCAAATTATGATTTTCCAATCATACTTATGGAAAAATAAGACCAAGGTTAAGGAGCAACCTTAGCTACAACCACAAATGGATATTTTGATTCGACCTCTTACATACAGGTTAACATCATCAAGTAATACTTTGACAAACAACATCGACAACAACAACAAGCCTTAATCCCACTAGGTGTGGTCGGCTACATGAATCCTACCATCAGGTCCATTATGTGTCAAATTCTCATTTAATTCAAGTATACTAAGATCATTTTTTATACATCTTAACCAAGTCTTTTAGGTCTACCTTTACCTTTCTTAACATAAGGCAAATCTAATGCATCTACTCTCCTAATCGGGTCATCGAACGACCGACGCTTTATGTGGCCAAACCATCTAAGGCAACTCTCCCTAATCTTATCTACCACTAGAGCTACTCCAACTTTTTCCAACATACTCATTTTGCATTCTATCTCGGGTAAAGCCATCCACCCGAGCATCCTCATCTCTCGTGACACTAAACTTAGTCTATGTTTCTCTTTATTGGCCAACATTCTGCACCATAAGTCATTGGGTCTTACCACCATCTTATAAAATTTTTCCTTAAGTTTAAGTGAAACTTTTCTATCACATAATAGCCGGATGCATTCCTCCACTTCAACCATCCAACTTGAATTCTACTAATAACATCTCCATCTATTTCACCATCATTTTGAACAATAGAGCCTAAATATCAATCGCTACTCTTATTAATGACTTGATCACCTAAAGTCACAACACTACCACTAAAACTTCTACAACTAAAATTACACTCCATATATTTAGTTTTAGATCTACTTAAATGAAAACCTTTAGACTCTAAAGTTGACCTCCATAATTTAAGTTTCATTGGACTCTCTAGCCTTATCAACAAGAAGAATGTCATCGAAAAGCATACACCAAGGTACATCTTCTTGTAAATGCCTCGTAAGAACATCCATAACTAAAGTAAAAAAGATAAAGGCTTAATGTTGATCCTTGGATAGGTCAAAAATCCTCAACGGATTCAATTCGATCTCTTCCATGCAGATTAACGTCATCGAGCAAGGACTCTGACAAATAACCTCGGATAAATCAAAACTTCGCACCTACTCCACACAGGCTAACGTCATCGAGCAAAGACTCTAACCAACAACCTCGGATAAGTCAAAACTCCACTACCTACACGTGTAAGAAGTCAAAGAACACTTTGGCTAATACCTTGATGATCAAAAGGTCCTGGACTTCCTACGACCTCTTCCATATGTGTAACGCCATCGGTAACACGACAAATAACCTCGATAGGTCAAAATCCTCGATTCAATTCGACCTCTTTCATATAGTTAACGCCATCGAGTAACACTCGACAAACAACCTCGAGATAGGTCAAAATCCCAGATTCAATTCGACTTTCATATAGTTAACGCCATCGGGTAACACTATGACAAACAACTTCGATAAAAAAATTCTCGGATTCAATTGACCTCTTCCATACAGTTAACGCCATCTGATAACTGATAAATAACCGATAGGTCAAAATCCTCAGATTCAATTGACCTTTTCATAGTTAACGCCATCAAAACACTCAAAATAACCTTGATAGTCAAAATCCTCGGATTCAATTCGACCTCTTCCATACGCTTAACGCCATCGGGTAACACTTTGACAAACAACCTCGGATAGGTCAAAATCCTCGGATCCGATTCGACCTCTTCCATACAGTTAACGCCATCGTAACACTGACAAACAACCCTGGATAGGTCAAAAAATTCTCACGGATTCAATTGACCTCTTCCATAGTTAACGCCTGCAACACACAAATAACCTCAGATGGGTCAAAAATCCTTAGCGAATTCAATTCGACCTCTTTTGTGCAGGTTAATGTTATCAAGTAACACTTTAACAAACAATCTCGGATCGGTCAAAAATTCTCAGTGGATTCAATTCTATCCCTCACATGCAAGTAAACGACATCAAGTAACATCATGGAGAATGATACTTTGAAATTATCTATCAGACTTTTTGAGTTACTCGAATGATGGTTCCTAACTCATGCTTCCCCGCCATCGGCTATCAATCATTGAACCATCCATTGAAGTTTAGAAATTCAATTTCCTATAAGTAGGAACTACGCCGTTTGCCATTATCAATCACCATCAACCATCCGCTCATTATCCTGACTATCGGCGCAATCGCATCATCGACTACCGTTTGGCCGCTGACACCCCTGCCGGCCGCCCCACCGCTTATGCCGCCTACCACCGACATTACTGCTGGTTATCCCGGCTGACCATTGCCGATTGTTTGCCGCCGGGCCACAATACTGCCGCTGCTGACCGCATCACCGGTATTACTGGTTACTACTGCTGATTACCGCGCTGGTTATCATTACGATTATTGCCGGCTGGCCGCTGACATCATCACCGGTTATCTCACTATTATCGCGCAGCCGCTAATTGCTGATACTGCCGCTACGCCGCATACACTACCAACATTGCCGGCCACCACCATCAATCTCGCTATCGTTAACTATCGTCGTTATCCTTGCAATTACCATCATGGTCATCGCTTAACCACTTTCACCGGCCATCACGGCATTGTGACTACGCGTTTATTACCGCTGGCCATCATCGCTATCTCCGTTTGGTCACCACATCGGTCATCTTTGCCTAACATCGTTCACCATCTACTACCACTGAATCGTTACACTCTAACCATGGATATATATGTGTTGCATGATTATTCTTATTGTCCTCTTCATATATTATTCGTAATCCCGTTATCGGGAAAATTTTGTACTCAAACATACATAGTGGAAGATTTTACCGTATAGCAGTGATTTTTTCCCTCTTTCGAGATTTTTCACGTAAAATTTAGAATTTTATCATTAATTCTTCAAACATCCGGTGTGTCGACTAACAAACAAGTAACTTTTACTCTACCATAACTCGATTTTACCGCTGACTATCAACACCAATCGCATGCCGACTATCGCCGCTATTGCCGCTGTTGCCGCCGCCACACCCGTCGGGCCGCTAACCACTACCGTCGGCCGCAGCGATCGCACCGGCCATTACTGCCATTATCACCGTCTCCGGCTACCGCTGATCATCGGCCATCTCCATCGGCTACCATCATCATCGTATCATCCGTTGACTACCATCGCCAGATTGCCGACCACCGTCGCTAACCACGCTTGCCACCGCCATCACGGTATTACTGCCGATCACCGGCTGCCATCAGCATTACCGCCGCTGACTACCGCCGCCGGACGCTGGCCAATTATCGCCGCATATATTTTAATGCATTTAAAATATATTGTACACTTAAGGTTAATTATTGAGAATCGCTCAAAAATCGCATCAAAATTAGATCAGATCGAGATCAAATCGATTACATTGAGCCGAGCTATGAGCCAAAAATTTAGATCAAACTTTTTTTCAAGCTAATCTCGAGCCGGGCACAGATCAGATCGAACCAACTCGAGATCGAATTGAATTTATCTATTATTAAAAATATTTAAATTTATAATAATAAAATTATTTTTAAAATTAAATGTATACAATTATAAATTTAATCTTTTAAAATAAATATAATATATTTATAAGTATAAATATTATTTCTTTAAAAATCATATATATTTTTATTTCATGCACTTAATTTAACTTTTTTTTAATTTTTAATAATTATTTTTATTACATTCAAACTACTCGATCAAAATGAGCCAACACTAGTCGAATTCGATTCAAAAAACAAGTTGAAATATTTACTTGAAGCTAGCTCAAAATCAAAACGAGCCAGCTCAAAATCGATTAAAATGAATGAAAGTTGACGAAATCGAAATCGAGCCATGAACCAATTTTAAACCCTCAAAATATTTGAACTCATTTCCAACCTCAATTCAGCTCAAAATAGACTTATTAACATCTCTACTTGTACTTATATATTTGAAGGTATCAAAACAATCTTCTCACGAGAAATGGTGTGACCCAAAATATGATAATAATTAGAATAAAATAACACATTCTAAAAGGGCATCTTTTATCAATAGTCAGTATATATTTTAATGCATTTAAAAATATGTTATAAGAAATTAAAAAAATATATATTGCAATAGATTTGATCTGCAACCTCATTGCTTGAATTTTCTTTTAGACCTCTTTTTTCTTTAATTTTTGTATTTTTTTGAGAAATGTCCAATCATAAATTTAACATAATAGTAAGTCAACATATTGATAACAAATTTTAAACTGGCTATCACTTAGAATATATATAATATTGCACTTGCTAATGAATTGACCCCACATTAAATAAGATTAAGAAAGGATGGATTAATATATGATATCCCCACTATGATGAAGAAAAACCCTATGAAAAAAAAAGGATGGCTTGTTGTTTCCGGCTATATCTTTCTCCATTTATGCAAGCTTTTCTTTTGATTACTTTTATACAGTCATGTTACGACTCTTTTCTAGATGCCTCATCCATATATATATATATATATATATATATATATATATATATATATATATATATATATATATAAAGAAATATCCTCTCATTTCATGATAGGATAATTTTGTAATATTTTAAATAAAATTAATTATAAATTCATGCACATATATAAATATAGGAGTCTCCAATTCATAATATTTAGTCCACAAAGCTAAGATGAGTTACAATTCATAATAAAAATTTTTAGTGAAAGTATTAATTATTATATTACACATATTAATCTAGTAATTGACAGCTTAAACTGTCAACTAAGAGACATTAAATTCATATTTTTCATAGGTTTTATATAAGTGAGTTTAAGATTAAATTTATAAATATTTCAGCTCAATAATTATCATGCTATAAAGCTCCTTCAATGCGCCGGTTTTAAATTTTGTTCAGTTATAATAATCGATTATCAAAAATTATGAGAGCAATAGAATTAATAAATCTCAAATACAGTCAAAATATGAGATTCAGATCTTTAATATCATTTATAAGAGAGTAATTTAATGTATAATTAAAATTAGATTATAATTTAAGTGATCAGATTTATTTTAACTTAAATGCTTAAGGCTATGTATTAGAGCTAATCACTTATTTTATACCAATTACAAATGAGACAAATTTGGCTCAATAATTTTTTATTTAAGTGAAGAGTGCCAAAACAACCTGCAAAACTATATAAAATGGATATCGACCATCATCGGCCATCAACCATCGACATGTGATCTGATACTGCGCCGCCGTCCGACCATGTAAACCGCCGCTTCGTCGGCCACCACCATCAATCCTCATCATCGTCAACCATCGTCGCTGGTTATCCTCGCCGACCACCGTCGTCAGTCACCGCCGCAACCACTGTCGCCGGCCACCGTCATCGGGCATTGTCGTCGACCACCGTCGCCGATCACCGCCGCCAACCATCGCCGGCCATCTCCGACGGTCACCACCACTGACGACAGTCATCGTCGGTCGCTAACCCCTACTGTTCACTATCATCTACTACCACTACAAGAATCACTCTAACCATATTATATATATTGGTGATTCTCGAGATTCTTATTGTCAGCCCTTCTCATATATAATTCTGTAATCCCGTTATCGGGAAAATTTTGTACTCTAAAACAGATACATAGTGGAAGATTTTTACTGGGCTAGGCCCCATGATTTTTTTTTCCTCTTTTCGAGATTTTTTCACATAAAATTAAGTTTTATCATTAATTTTCAAACATCTCTGAGTGCTTGAAACAAGGCAGAACTTTACTCTACCTAACTTTTGACGCAATAATAACTATTATATTATGCAAATCTTATAATATAATAATCAGGGGTAGAACAAATCTCAATTTTCACGAGAGATAAATTTATATTTTAGGATAAAATTAAATAGTAAAAAAAAATTTAAGGAGGGACAAATGACTAATTTAAACATATAAATTTCTTAAGAAATTACACCTTAAAAAACTTAATGCAGGATGAATATAATAAAATTTTCTTCCGATAAGAAATATCCTATCTCTTCTCCTCAAAAAATATATCTCTATGATTAATCTGATTGCTTTTGTCTTAGATATTCTCTAGATTTCTTTCTTCTGAATGTTGAATATATTCCTCCTTCTATTGAAGATATTTCAAATTAACAAATAATAATAGTGATTTGATCATCAAATAGTTAGATATTGAACCTTTTATATTTGAGGATTTCATTTTACCTCCTTCAAACAAGTGAAATGCTCATTAAATTTCTTTTGGAGAACCCCTATCTCCTTTAACACTCTGGTTGTATATATTAATACAATTTTCATCTATGAAAAAGAAGAAAAAAAGAAAAAAAAAAATGCAAAACGCCATGAGTTGCTCGGCGTCTTGTGTTGTCTGTCGCTATGTAAGTGGAATAAATTTATTGGCTTTTTTGTTAATGTTTATAGTTAAAAGTCATGTTTTAGTTTTAAATTTCGCATTTTGAGTGCAAGCACGGTTTTATCTCCTATCACTTCGTATGAGTTAACATGTCGTGGCTTGCGATTAAGATTTAATTAATAAGATAGACATGCAATTAAATTGTTTTGCCAAGTGGAGGAAAATCAGGTCTGTATATTTTAATTATTTTTGTATCAATAAAAATTTAAAATTAATCGTAATTAAATTTTAATCATAATATTCTTTTATATATATATATATATATATATATATATATATATATATATATATATATATATATATATATATATATCAATTGTTAAGCATGCACAAGTGTAAGATGAGATATAAATCATAATTATAAGTAGGGGTGTGCATTATTTAATTTTAACCAAAAAATCAAATTGAACCAAAATTTTTGAGTAAATTGGTTTGATTTTGAACATACTAATTTGGATTGTGGTTTTAATTAATGAAAACTTTGGTTTTTGGATCGGTTTGTTAAATAAAATTTTGGATGGAATCGAATAAACCAAAGTAATTATATGTAATACTGATATTAATTTACGATAATAGACTTATCTATTATACAATTATTTTATTTATTTTCAATACTGTAGTGATTTTTGGAGAACTATTATTCAATTTTTCTAAATATTTTAGTCAATATGGTAATATTTCCAACTTCTAAGTTCAAAACATCGTTCATGTAAGTAAAAATTAGTTTTAAATATTTTTTTAGCGCATAAAGTAGTTAATTGTATTTTTGATTATATTTATGTTATTTTGCTAATTGTTTGTTCATTATACAATAAAAAATTATGCAAATAATTTTTAAAATTAGCCAACTTCAGTTTACCCAAAACCAAACCAAAATAACTAAACCAAATTATTATTCGATTTGTTTGGTTTTGCATTTTATTTGTTCGATTTGGTTCAATATTTTTCGGAATCCAAAACCAATCGGTTCTAAAAATTTATCATCCAATCCATCCAAATCAACCAAACGCACACCCCTAATTATAAGCAGGGGCGAACCCAGGCACAGTTGAGGGGTGGGGTAATTGCCCCCCTTAATTTTATAATTTCTCCTATATAAGATATCAAATTAGTCATTTGTCCCTCCTAAAAAATTTTTTTATCCTTTAATTTTGTCCTTATTGCATGCTAAAACCATGTTGAATAGAAATTTACGCTCCTTTGTTGAATCCAAAGACACACACGATGTTTGAGGAATTAATAAGAAAACTCCAAAATTTTATTTGAAAACCTCGAAAGAAAAATCAGCAAAGACAAATGTTCCACTATGTATATGTTTCAGAGTACAAAAGTTTTCCGATAACGGGATTACGTAATTTATGAGAAGGGTCGACAATGAAAATCTCGAATCAAACAACAAATATATCAAGTTCAGTTGTAACAAATTAGTAGATGATAGTAAAACAATGGGGTCACGCGATGAAGGTCATCGGTGGTGACCTACAAGATGGCCAATATGGTCGGCGTGACCGATGTAGTCTACGCGGTGACGACCGGCGATGGAGATCGACGCGGCGAGGACGGATGGCGCACGGCAATGGCGGTTGGCAATCAACGGTCACAATCACGAGTGGGTGGCTCGACATGCTTGAAGGATTTTAAGCTTTAAAGCTCTCTCCTCTCTTTGCTCGCTCCCTCATGTGAAGATAACTATTTATAGAGAAGGATGATTAAATACATGCATAATCCGAACCACTCCACTCCATCGGATGGCTCAAAATGATTCCTTTGATCATTTGATGTATTTTAAGTATTTGAATGCTCAAATGAAGTGAGAATTATGAGATCTCGGGCTTGTTAGATCCGGCTCGTCAAGACGCTCGATTTGACTATAAACACTCCATATTTAAGAGCTTTTTAGGAATTTAACTGATATCCCAAAGTTTAATGATATTTTAAGTGCTTGATTTGCTAGTTTCAACTTAGATCAACTTGCTTTTCAAATCAAGATTGTTATTAATAGTATTTTAAGTATCATATATTGTTCCCCTATTTTGGATGATATTATCTCAATCATCCAAAAAATATATATGCCAAATACTTGAAAATAGCAACTTCTAATGAAATTTATCCATTAACCACATTTTGAGAGAACGATCTTCATGGGAGCAAAAGATTATGATCACGCGGTGCGGTCACGATATGTATGTCGCGGCGCTAAGCGCAAGGTTTCGGGTTTATAGACCCATCCGGACATTTATGCACTCATGGCGTAGGCGCTACGAAGGCGTGGCCTGTGCTACGGCCTGCCATGACTCAAGCGCAAAACCGCCAATGAGGGGTTTTTTGTTCATTTTTGTTCGTTTTGGTCCATTTTTTGCAGTTTTTCTTTGATTTTTTTACCTTTTAGCCCCTACAGGGGGTCTATAAAAACCTCCTTAGGGTCAAGGGAGAAGGCACACACCTCATATGCTCCTGTCCCTCTTCTTAAGAGAAGGTCGTGAGATCAATGCCCGTAGTTCATACTAAGCTTCCTGCTTTCCCCAAATGAGGCGCCAACCGCCCTCCGGACCGACCGTTCGGAAGGCATCACTCACATACAGGCTCGATTTTTCCTCAAAAAGGCCAACCATCCTTGAGACCAACCGTTCGAGGCATCAAGGCCCGTAGTTCATACGGCGAGGCTCCGATTTTCTCTCGAAAGAGGTGTCAACTGTCGACATCGGGTTCAGAGGCGATCAAGGCCTGTAGTTCATACTGAGAGGCTCTAGTTTTCCCTCGAAAGAGACGTCAACTGTCCTCGTTGGACCGACTGGGTTCGGAGGCGATCAAGGCCTGTAGTTCAAACAGTGAGGCTCTGATTTTCCCTTGAAAGATGCGCCAACTGTCCTCATTGGACCGACTGAGTTTGGAGGCGATCAAAGCTCATAGTTCATATGACAATGCTCTAGTTTTTCTTTGAAATAGGAATCAACTATCCTTGTCGGACCGACCGGGTTCGGAGGCGATCAAGGCCCTTTGTTCATACGATGAAGCTCCGATTTTTCATCAAAAGAGGCGTCAACTATTGACGTTGGGTTTGGAGGCGATCAATGCCCGTAGTTCATACTTGAGCTCGATTTTCCCTTGAAAGAGGCGCCAACCGTCTCCTCGCCGACCGGTTGTCAGTCGATCAAGGCCGTAGTTCATACAGGCTCCCGCTTTCCTCAAAGACATCAACTGTCCTCATCAGACCAACCTGGTTCAGAGGCGATCAAGGCCCGTAGTTTCTACTTCTTCTTGTGGAAAATTGGATTTCTTGAAACTCCAATAAATGGTTTAACTTACAACCAAGATGGCGTGGAAACGCCAATAGAACCATCATTCGAAAGCAACTCGAAAAGTCCGATAGATAATTTCGGTATCATTATCTACATGTTACTGGCGTCCTTGTATGGAAGGGGTATAATCGAATTCGCTGAGAATTTTGAATCATCCGAGGTTGTTTGTCAAAGTGTGGATACATTAACCGCATAAGAGTGAATCAATCCGGGATTTTGACCCATCTGAGGTTGTTTGTCAAAAATGTCACTTGATGACGTTAACTTATATGGAAGAGGTCGAATTGAATCCGTTAAGGATTTTTGACATATCCGAGGTTGTTTGTCAGAGTGTTACTAGATGACGTTAACCTGTATGAAAGAGGCTGAATTGAATCCGCTGAGAATTTTTGACCTATCCAAGGTTGTTTGTCAAAGTGTTATTCAATGATGTTAACCTGTATGGAAGAGGTCAAATTGAATTTGCTGAGAATTTTTTACCTATCTGAGGTTATTTGTCAGAGTGTTACTCGATGACATTAACCTGTATGGAAGAGGTCGAATTGAATTCGCTGAGGATCTTTGACCCGTCCGAGGTTGTTTGTCAGAATGTTACTGTTGATGTTAACCTATATGGAAGAGGTCAATCCATCGGTGATTTTTTGACCGTCCAAGTTGTCCGAGTGTTATTCGATGACGTTAACTTGTATGGAATAGGTCGAATTGAATCCACTGAGGATTTTTGACCCATCCGAGGTTGTTGGTCAGAGTGTTACTCGATGACGTTAACTTGTATGGAAGAGGTCGAATTACTGATTTTGACCTATTCGAGGTTATTTGTCGAGTGTTACCGATGACGCTAAACTATGGGGAGTAAAAGCGTTTTGACCAACTGGTTGTTTGTCGAGCCTTCACCGTTATTAACCTGTAGAATGGGTCAAATCAAAATATTTTTTTGAGCTTGTAGCCAAAGTTGCTCCTTGACCTTTGTCTTTCTCATTAGTATTACTGACTTGCTTCTCAAACTGATAATCAATTAGATATCCATAATATTGATTTGGATAATCTTTTGAGATTAAGAGTTGTCCCCAGTCCCCAACAAAAGCTGAAGGATCGAAGTTTGATGAATCTTCATTCTTCTTATGTGTTCTTCGAGAGTAAGATTTTCTTCACTATATAGGTGGTGCTATTCTGAAGATAAAGTCAGATTGTCAATCATTATGAAGATGTAAAGGGAATGTTCCCCACGCCAAATTGTGTGCTAGAAAACCATAGTAGAATAAAAATTGCTTTAGCTTTTATGAATCCAAGACACGCAGATGTTTGAGGAATTAATAAGAAAACTCCAGAATTTTTACTTGGAAAAACCTCAAAAAGAGAAAAAAGATCACGGGGCCTAGCCTAGTAAAAATCTTCCACTATGTATCTGTTTCAGAGTATAAAAGTTTCCCGATAACGGGATTACAAAATTGTATATGAGAAGGGCTCACAATGGGAATCTCAAAATTAGACAACAACAAATTATATAGTCACGCTAAATTGCTTGAAGTAGATGATGGTAAGCGTGAAAATGTCGATCATAGGTCATCGTGCTGACCCATGATGGTATACAAGGACCATAGTCAGATACATGATGACACAATGGACGATGATCATAATTAATATATTTTTTAAATTTGAAGTGTTAAAATATTTTGTTTTAAAATAATAAAATATTAATCTAATTCTTGTATATATATATATATATATATATATATATTTAAATTAGTATATATGTATCTTTATGTATTAATTATATATAGATATGTATCGATGGAGCTGGCTTTCTTATATCCTTTGAGAGGGAATTCTCTCATATTCATAGTTATAAGGATGGGATTGGCTTTTTTATAACCTAGTTCAACAGCCTTAGTTTATTAGATTTTTCTAAATATAAAATTTAAATAAAAAAATCATAAAATTAAATTCTAGCAAAGCCGGCCAATTTTTAGATTAGACTACTATTATAATTATGTATTACTCGCTTCCATTTCTTAGATAGTATTTACCTTGTTATCTCTATAGTCAGGAGCCAAACAAACCTCAATTTTCAAGAGGGTCAAATTTATATTTTAGGACTGATATGACACTTAAAATACTACTAGTTGAAGCACGAATCTTGATATCAAAAGTAAGTTGATCCTAAGTTGAAACTAGCCGAGATCAAACACTTAATATATCATTGAAAATTTTGGGATATCAGTTAAATCTCAAAATAGCTCTTAAACATAGAGTGTTATAGTCAAATCAAGCGTCTTGATGAGCAGGATCTAACAAGCCTAAGATATCATAATTCTGACTTCATTTGAGCATTCAAATACTTAAAATACATCAAATGATCAAAGGAATCATTTTGAGCCGTCCATGGAGTGGAGTGGTTCGGGTTTTGCATGTATTAAATGTCACCTCCAATCTATAAATACCCTCATTCTTCACATGAGGGAGCCCAAGCAAGAGAGAGGAGAGATTTTAAAGCTTGAAAATCCTCCAAGCATAATCGCGTTGCCACTGACGCCACCACCTCTATTGCCAACCACCGCCGCCGCCCTCCACTGGATCTCGCTATCGCTGTCTCCGCGGTTGCCACCGCTAACCATCGCCGACAACCGTCGCCATAATCATCGCAACCATCGCCGGCCACCATCGCGACCACCGAGATCGGTCAATGCCGCTGACTCATCGTTTGCCACCGCCACCATCGTCATCTTCGCCGCCACCATCACGATGACCTTCATCCGGCCATTGATCTCGCCGTCACCATCATCTACTACCAAGAATCGTTACAACTGAACGCGACTATATATGTGTTGTCGATTTCTATTGTCGCCATTTCTCATATACAATTGTAATCCCGATCGTGAAAACTTTGTTCCAAAATAAATACATAGTGGAAGATTTTAGGATAGCTCATGATTTTTTACCTATTCGAGTTTTTCCAAAAAATTGAGTTTTATTATTAATTTTTCAAATATATGTGTGTGTGAACTCCACAACAAAGCTAAGATAAACTCTCACTCTAGAATCATTTTCTAAGACGCAGCTTTTGGCTCATGGTAGAACCCTTAATCACAATTTTCGTGGACACCCGCATCATGGCCAATAGACGCAATACTCGTAATAACGTAGTCTCCCGCTCCAACTCTCGTCACTCTCAAAACCAATCCTTGAACCAAGGATGCCAAGCTTCTACCTCACTTCCTCGATAGCGTGACTCTTGGTGAAGGTCAATCTCTTTAAGATCATGTGCCGAATGAAAAGTATTAAAATGAGATGATGACTTTATGGAAACACATGGCCAAGAAACACATCTCCCCAAGATCGACAGCTGGGAGGTCAAAATGCTAATCTCCTTAACATCAAGTTCCGCTGCACCGCGGATGATCTCCTCGACATCGCCGCTTCTACTCATCCATCACGTTCAACTCAACTAACAACTAATCCACCAATTATTACGGTTAGCGTGGCACGTTCTGGTTATGTTGACTCCACTCGTCATGTTATACATGCAGAATTATAATGTTTAATGCAAGACGAATTTCACCTTAAAGACAAAAATCATCCTCTCCCTCACTGCGGCTATGAAGAGTCTTCACCTTTAGTTGAAGCTATTCTTCAACATCCTATTCTCGTAGGTTTCAAGCTTCCGAGCATGGATTCCTATGATGGGACAACTGACCCATATGAACACATCGATCATTACATAACCATCATGCATATCCACGATTACACTCGCTTTGTCAAGCCAATCACCCTTAAGGGTCGCGACTTGGTTTTACTCTGGGGATCTATCCATACCTAACTTTAAGGTTTTGTAGAACAGTTTATTGCAAACCGGAGGATCATTAAAGATTCCTCTCATCTCTCAGGCATCCGTCAAAATGAAGGTGAATCACTTAAAGAGTACTTCCAGAGGTTCTCCTTAGAAGCTTGACAAATATCTGGGGTAGATCTTGAATTACTAAGAGGAGTTTTCCTTGGAGGGCTCTATCCCCGCCTTTCTACATGTCACTAATGCAGATACGGTCCGCTTCATATGCCGACTTGGTTCACCGTGCAAATTTCCTGATATTAATGCCCAAAATAATTTGAATAATCCATAGGAAAACGTAAGAGTGCTCTAGAAACAGATCAACAATCCCATCAAGAAACAACAGACAATGATCTCCTCCATCCCCATCATCCACAAACCAATAGAAAAGGAATACACACCACTAAACACATCTCGTGTTAACGTCTTGATGACCATTCGAGATGAAGAGACTATTAAGTGGCCACATCCATTGAAACCAACTTTAGAAAATCAGGAGCAGTATTGTCACTTCCATCAAAGTCGTGGACATATTACAGAGGCGTAACAACTTAAAGAAGAGATTGAGAGGCTTATTCAACAGGGATATCTGCGTCAATTTGTGCAAAACCAACCAACTCAAGCAAACATTGCTCCAATTGAGGGGCAACCGGGACAATCATCATAGAAACAACACAATAGTCGCCAAATAGTTGGAAAAATTGAAACGATGTCAAGTGGGTCACTACTATCTAATCAAGTCTTCATTGCCACCTTTGAAGAGCCGGAGTTAAAAAAAATCTTATATTAATTATCCCATCACTTTTACTGACTCGGACTTAGAAGGAGTCCATGTTCCTTATCAAGATCCACTTGTCATCAGCGCAAGGATCGGTGACCCATGCTAAAGAGAATTTTGATTGACAATGGGAGTTCTCGTTGATGTCTTATTTTACTCCACCTTTCTTAGCATGAGTTAGGAAAAACTTCAACCCATGCGACCATTATATGAGTTTGATAATCGCCTCGTGAGTATGGGGACAATCACTTCCCCGTTGTTCTCGTGAGAATTTCTTCAACAAGTCACTCACTTAGTTCAATTCATAGTGGTCAAGTCAAATTCAAAGATACAACGCTATCTTTGAAGACCCTCCAATCAATCTTCTACCTACCTTGGTACCTCATCTTAAGATGAAATTTCAAACTTCCATTGGGTTAGTGGTGAAAATCAACAAATAAGATAATCATGTTACCTCGCACAAGCTCAACCACGCCCTTCGGTGACCTTCAACATCGAGAATTTTAATCTTCACGATAAAGAAGTGCCTTAGAGGGCTTTGCCTGTAAAAGACTTGCTCCCCACTTCATTATCAGATGACCAACCATCAAGCTATGACCAAAGATCCAGAGGAAAAAATATTCCCTAAAACTTGGAACATAGAGGGTCTCTAAAAAGTGTTATATGTAATCCTTGGTGCATAAATATTACAACCTTTAATTTACTCCGTTTGTCTTCTCCTCTCCACCTCTTATCTTTTATTAACTCTCTCTAAAAATATATATAGTCATTTTTGTTAAGTTATCTTATGATAATATTGTATCACCGATATTATCAAAGTAACGAGTTTATGGCTTTTTCTTACAAGCTTATTTCTTCTTCATTTAATCCTTTCACTTGAGAAATGCACAACTCATATTATGTCTCAGACGGGATATGATCAATCCAAAGGGGATTTGATTGGACCTCTTCCATACAGGCTAACGTCATCGAGTAACACTCTGACAAATAACCTCGGATAGGTAAAAAATCTTCACCGATTCTCAACCACTTCCATGTGTTAACGCCATCACACTCACAAATAATCTCGATAGTCAAAATCCTCGATTCAATTCATCTTCCACAGTTAACGCCGACGAGTAACACTCGACAACCTTGATAGTCAAAATCCTCGATCTACGACTCTTATATGTGTTAATGTCATCAAGTAACACTTTGACAAACAACCTCGGATGGGTCAAAAATCCTCAGTGGATTCGATTATACCCCTTCCATGCAAGTTGTCAACTGTTGAACCATCCATTGAAGTTTCGAGAAATCTAATTTTATACAAGAAGTAGGAATTACGGTACTTGATCGCCTTCAAACCCGGTCGGTCCAACGAGGACGGTTGACGCCTCTTTTGAGGGAAAATCAGCCAGATGAACCACGTCTTGATCACCTCAACCCGGTTGGTCCTCTGAGGATTGATGCCTCTTTCGAGGGAAAACCGAGCCTCACATATGAACTACGGGCTTTGATCGTGAACCCGTTAGTCCGACGAGGACTTTTCTTTCGAGGGAAAACCGCAGCCAGATATACCACACGCCTTGATCGCTTCAACCCGGCCACCGACGAGGACGTTGATGCCTCGAGGGAAAGCCGCATCCAGATGTAACTAGGCCTTGATCACCTCCGAACGACCTTCTCTTAAGAAGAAGAGGAACACTCGAGCATATGAGGAATGTGCCTTCTCCCTTTGCCTTAGGGGAATTTTTATAGACCCTCTATAGGGGCAAAAAGATAAAAAATCAAAGAAAAATTGCAAAAATCTGCTGAAAATAGTCCAAAATGAGTGAAAACGGGAAAAAATAAATATTTATCACGGCATCGCTGGCAACCAAGACGCCTGCCATTGCCCCGTCACGCTGGTGGTTCTGCCCGCTTCCCGCACTTCGCTTTTCAGCGCGTCCCGCTGACACGACCAGCTGCACTCTCACATCTCTTCCTCGGCGCCGACCCATGTGACCGCTGATCTCGGCGACCCATCCAGAGCTCGACCACATGCATTACCCCGCCTCATTGGTTCATGCTCCAGCTCCATCACTCATGGCTATGCGTTCGAGCTGCCAGTTGCTCCATGGCTAGTAGCGCTCAAGCACTCAGAAATGCCCTGGATAGGTCCATAACCAAACCTTGCACCCGACTACACATCCACGACCGCCCGTAATCATAATCTTGTACTCTCATGAAGATTTATTCTCTCAAAATGTATGGTTAATGAACCCGCAAATTTCTTTGAAGAATTTATTATTTTCAAGTATTTGGCGTATATATTTTTAGACGAATGAGATAATGTCATCAAAAAATAGGGGGGCAACTGATATAATACTTAAAATACCACTAGTCGAAGTACAAATCTTGATGTCAAAAGCAAGTTGATTCTAAGTTGAAACTGGTCGAGAACAAGCACTTAAAATATTATTGGAAACTTTGAGATATCGTTAAATCCCTAAATACTTTAAACATGAGTGTTCATATCAAATCGAATGATTTGACCAAGTACAAGATCTCATAATTGACTTCATTCGAGCATTCAAATACTTAAAATACATCAAATGATCAAAGGAATCATTTTGAGCCGTCCGATGGATTGAGGGGTTTTGTATGTATTTATAAATGTCACTCTCCATAAATACCCTCATTCTTCATGAGGAGCAAGAGAGAGAGAGAGCTTAAAGCTTGAAAATCCTCCAAGATTATCGCCGCCACCGACGGCCGCCACCACTGCTTGCCAACCACCGCTTCACCGCTGCACCGCCACCGCCATCCGCTGTCAATCACACGCCACCACCGCACCGTAATCCGCCATATCATCGTGCCAATCGCTGCCGACGCCGCCACCGCCATCGACTACTATTGCCGGCGTCATTGCCGGTCATCGCCGGCCATCTCCGCCGGTCACCATCATGACGACTTTCATCGTCAATCGCTGATCCCCGCTGTTCACCATCATCTACTACTACTAACAACTATTACAACATGAATGTGACTATATAGCTATTGTTATCTGATTCTAGGATTCCCATTGTCAGCCATTCTCATATACAATTCTATAATCCTGTATCGAAAAAATTTTGTACTCAAAACAAATACATAGTGGAATATTTTTACTGGGCTAGGCCCCGTGATTTTTTACCCTATTCCTAGGATTTTTCCACATAAAAATTCTACAGTTTTCTTATTAATTCTTCAAATATCTGTGTGTGTACTGAACTTCACAACAAAGCTAAGACGTAAACTCTTACTCTACCACAACTGGTTTTCTAGCACGCAACAAGGGAGAAAAAATTGCAGAGTCTAGCCTAGTAAAATTCTTCCACTATGTATCTGTTTCAGAGTACAAAGTTTTCCCGATAATGAGATTACATAATCAGATGAAAAAGCGACAATGGGAATGTAATCGCAATGTGTGATGTATAGAAGTACAACAATTATGCGCAAACATGATGGTGAACAGGCCTAGCAGATGATCTACGAGAATAAGAACGATGGTCGGTGAAGAATGCACGGACCAATAATAATCGACGACGATGATGATCGATGGTATCGACACGCTGGCAATGGTTTACTGAAATCGACCTACAGCTATGACCGGGGATCTGGCAGCGATGACCACGCGGTTGATGACGACGATGATGATCGGAGAAAATGCGCGGCACGCGATGGTCATCACAGCGGGTCTAAGATGGTGGTCACGTGATGTCCCATGACGGTATTTACGCCGAGGACCCAGCAGAAGGGTAACGGGTCGATGATGACCCACTGGTTGACGCGGGGAGGACCCAGGTGGCTACTGGCTCATGGTTGGCGGCATGACCGGTCGGCAATGCCGTGGCAAATAAATTATGGAGGATCTTCGCCATGAGCTCTCTTCTCTTGGCTGAGCTCACCTCATGAAGAATGAGGCTATTCATGTAGACGACGCTTTATAAATATATGCAAAATCCAAACCACTACATCAAATATTTGAATGCTCAAATGAAGTCGAATCAGATCTTGTTCTTATTAGAATTCGCCTGTCAATACGCTCAATTTGATCATAAGCATCTACATTTAGAAACTATTTAGGATTTAACTGATATCCCAAAGGTTTATATAATGATATTTTTAAGTCTTGATATGGACAAGTTTAAACTGTTAAGAATCGAGTTGTTTTTTTTACGGCGGAGGTTGTTAGCCATTAGTAAAATTTTAGTGTCATATCAACACTTTCTCTCACCTTGAACTCAACTAAATATGCAACTCATTACATCAATCATCAATTCTCCTCGCAAAAAAAAAATTCAATAACATCAAATAGCATATACTTAATTCATAATTAAGTAAAGCCATGGGCAACCTTTTCTTTAGCTCTGGCTAGTTTTTTTTTTTTTTTTCAAAATATTTTATATGTTCATAATTATTCTTTTGCCATATCATTCAATATTAAAATTATTTAAAATTAATATAAATAATATTAATTAAAATATTATTACAACATAAAATATATATTGTTTATTAATATATGAGATAAAAGAAAAGCCCTTATTTCAATACATCGTATTTATATATATCTGTGTCCTCACAATTTTTATTTTTTTCTGCTTGTACGTTTACACCTGTGGGTATATAGTTTTATCCAAAATAAAAATAAAAATATTATTGATTTTAGATATAATTTCGTTGATAAATCTCTAAGGTTTACCGTTTCCTACTCTAATATTGTTTTACCTGACATCCAAATCAAAACCGGCCGGCCCTCAACTTTCCTCCTTTCCCTGACCACTTTCCCCATCTTTATATAACCAGTTATTCAGTAGTAAAACGAACAACCAAACCCTCATACCGGCCTCTCCCATAATTTTCCGAATCCCCGTCGATCTCCTCAATTTCCAATGAAAGGAGGCAGAAAAGGCACATCTCATCAATCCATGAGCCCGGCGAGCAGCCCACCATCGGACACCGACATCTCCGGCTCTTCCAAAGAGCAGGACCGCTTCCTCCCCATCGCCAACGTCAGCCGCATAATGAAGCGTTCTCTTCCAGCGAACGCGAAGATTTCAAAAGAAGCGAAAGAAACAGTGCAGGAGTGCGTCTCCGAGTTCATCAGTTTCATCACCGGTGAGGCTTCCGATAAGTGCCAACGGGAGAAGCGAAAGACGATCAACGGCGATGACCTGCTTTGGGCGATGACGACCCTTGGCTTCGAATCCTATGTCGTTCCTCTAAAGGCTTATCTTAGCCGCTATAGGGAAAGTGAGGGGGAAAAGAATTCTATGGCAAGACAACAGGAGCCGGAAGTTGTCGCCGGAGATCGTGATCAGTCTCTGAACTTTCAAGAAGAGAGCATCATCGTCAACCCCGTGGCGGCAGTGGCAGCCGGATATGATGGCGGGTACTATACTCCGGCGCCGGGGTTTGAGGGGCATGGATTTTGGGAAGATGGGCAGTGGACCTCATGAGGGAATTCATGGTGGAGGAAGGCCGACTTTGCCAGACCAGTTCCATGGCGTTCATTGGTAAACCAGTTTTAGGAGAATTGCCTTTTTCGCCTGTTCAAATTCAATACATTTTTAACATTATTTTTTAAATTATATATCATATATATTTATGATATATCATTTAAATATATATATGTTAAATATGTGTTAATTTTCTGAGCGCGAAAATCATTGGTTATTACAGGCCTTTGAAAGAGGGAACAGTACCACTGCAAATTATTTATTATGTATTCTAAACTCTATTTTTATTTTTAGTTGCTTATGATTTACATTCTCTCCCATTATCATAATTATTGAAGTGCAAAATTGTCAGTCTCTGTCATTCAATTTATTTTGAGTAATTACACTTTTTCAAATTTTCTAATAATTTACGAAAATTAAATAGAAATTATTTTCAACTATTTAATGTAAATTAATGGCAGGATTTTGAGGAATTTAACTGGTTTTTATTTATCATATTAAAAGAGAGAGAGAGAGAGAGAGAATTCAGATCATCTTGATGCGGAATGGATTTAATAAAGCATCAATTATTAAGAAAAATAATAATATTTAATAGATTTATGCTTTATTGGGAATTTTAAAAGTTATGCCTTCTCTTCTTTTTTTTTTCTTGGGTTGACGGAATATATGCGAGGAATCCTGAAGAAAAAGTATAGTTTCTTTATGTTATTCATTGCTGCTGCCAGTTTTTTTTATTTTATTTTATTTTTTTAGGCATTTGAGTGAATTTAATCAAAATATTTAATATATATATATATATATATATATATATATATATATATATATATATATATATATATATATATAGCAAACATTTAAATTCAAGATCTTTCAGTTGAAAATCAAAATTTTCGATGATTAGACTAAGATGCCCTCACAGTTAATTTCCTTTGAAAAAATATTTGAATTGAATTTGCGGAAAACTATATCACATTAGAATGACCCTCGGCCTCTTTAAAGTTATTTTTCACTAAGGAAAATGAAAGACACTTGGCCAATAAAAAATATAAACAAATTATATACACACTATATAATTCTCCTATATTTACACATCTAACACTTAAAATTTCCATATTTATATATCTAACGTGTTTTATACTTGAAAAGAGAAATTTATTTTAAAAATTAAATAATAGGATATTTTTTATGTGATATTAAAGATTCAAATTTATTTATGAAAATTTTAAATTTAAGTATTAGATATGTAAATATATAAGAATTATGTGATATGTATATAAATCCTCAAAATAAATAAATAAAAGATTTATATATAAATCATATTTAATACTCAAAATTTTGATATATATAACAATTTTTCAAGTATGAAAAAAAATATTTATTTATTTATATAAAAATTAATGATAATAATATATTTAATGTGATATTATTAATGTTTATACATTAGATATGTAAATATCTAAAAATTATTTGCTATGTATGTGAATTTCCTAAGAAGATTATAGCACTTTTTCTTTCAAAAATTCGAGGCTAATTGCAGGAATCCATTGTAAATAGATCATCGCATTCTTGATTCGCTTTTATGTTATTAGATATTAATTAATATTTATTTTAAATTTATAATCATCTCAAAATTATCTTAAAAATAGTAATCAGCCTTTAAATAAGCTTGCTAATAGGGGGCAATTAAGCATCAGAAACAATTACTGCTGTTGAGCGTCAACGATCGCCTTAAAGAAGAAATCTGCAAAAAATGAGATTTTTCTAATTTTCTAAACGTAATATTCTTAAATTTAATGAATAATAGCAACTAATTACTTCATTAAATTAGATTAATTCATAATAAATATATCTGCTTTATTTTAAAAAAGAGATTATTCACGAATATTTAAAATTTAAATCATTTCTAAAAAATAAAATCTTAGCTAAATTTATTTATCTAAAAATGTATCATTAAAAAAAATGTATCTAAATTTATTTCTCTATAAAATATTGTGTATTGCTGTGTATATAGATGATGTGTATTACTTTACAGTTAATATTATATCGATGCATATATATACGATCTTATACCATATATATATACATATATTTGAGTTACATAAAATTAAATTATTAGAATTCAGATATAGAACTATGTCCAAACTCTGTACATAATAATCTCTCCATTTATTCTTTTATATATGATTTTTTTTAATCCACATATTATAAGAGCCATCTGAGCTTCTTGATGATTTCAACACAAGTAGATAAAGTGTAATATTTTTTAATTAGTGACTCATACTTGCATTCATTTTAAAAAATTTCGTGGTTGTAAAAACATTTTGATAAAACTTAAATTACATAGTTTGCCTTAAAATAACAAGAAAATATATGTACGAATATGCAACAAAAGAAAGATGCGTAGAATAAGACAACAAAAGTATCTTCATTTGTAGAGAAGGCCGTTTCAAGAACAGTTGAAACCTTCTTTCTTTTTCATCCATTTACTATGTCAGCCGACCAGGTCTCTAACTAAGTTTTCTGTTATGCAAATATAACTGAATATAAATAAGAATTTACATACATAATACACTATTTTTTATCTATATATTTAATATCTAAATTTTAATATTTATATAAATAATATTTGATAAAAATATCCAATCATATATTTTTTTAAGTAAAATAAACATTAATTTTTCATGCATAAGACTCATATATAAGAAGTTAGATATCTAAATGCATAAAAATTTTGTATTATGTATGTAATATTTAGTAGAATAAATATTGATTGCAAATTTTATAAATATAGAATTTTTTTTTTTTTAGTAGAATAAATATAATATAATGTATTTGTAGAGAATCTATGAAGTGGTAGGAGGCGGTGTGTGGAGATTGGCGATATTTGTCACGACCGAGACGATAGCACACAACAATGAGCAGAATTGATAAAGCAGCAGTGGCCGACAGCTACGAAGAAGTAGGCCGAGCTAGTAGCTGGTATCGGTTATTATGGCTAATGACGATAGTTGGTGCGATGACAAACGTTCGATGATAATTGTTACGACTACCAACAATGGTTGCCAAGGCTAGATTGACGATATAGCAACCAGTATTTAGAATGTCGGTAATTAATGACAATGTATTAAAATTAGACATGATGCCAACAAGTATACCAACGACCATCAACGATGATCTTCTCTTTGCATTAAGTATTGTATTTGAAATTCATCTAAATACAACAAATTTTAAATATATTGAATTTAAATTAAATGATGAATTTGAAATGTACTAAAATTTTATATTGGAATCCAAATTCATCAACAAACACAAAAATTTTTAAAACCTCTGCTTTCTAAATATAATACAATCAATTTGCAGCAAATCAAACTACCCCTTTTAATGTTAAAGAACTTTGAGCCTTTTGCCTCTTTTATGGGCGGTGAAAATTTGAGTGTGATATTAATTTAAGATTAATATTTAAAAAAATATTTGCAACATTTATTTGATTTACTGATTTTATTATGTTTTGAAAAGTGAGTTTAATACTGAAATAAAAATAAACAGAAAATCAAAAACTACAAGCTGAAACTCAATATTAATGTTATAATTTAAGAGTCAGAGTGATTTTGTATGTTATTCGGTTCATTTTATTAAGCAAATGTGATAAAATTTTATATTTATGTTTAGACACAATAATTTATTAATTCATGAAGCATAAAGTCTATTTAAAAACTTATATAAATTATAGAATTTATATATTAGTTTTTATCATTTATCTGTCTATTTATTTATCTATCTGTCTTATTGATATTTTATTGATTAAATATATGAGCTCATTAATATTAATTCTTGCGGCCTTTCTATTTATTTATTTATTTACGGGCTATCATAACCCCAAACGGGAAGGAGAGTAAATACCGAAGGACGAAAATGATGGTCCGCGATCCATTGTTTTATGACAGTGATATTTAACTTTCAAAAGAGATATTCACTTAACCTCAAAAAAGTACAAAATATTAAAAATATACGAACCTGTAAAATTAGAATAGTAGACAACTTATAGCAAATTTAATATTCTTTCTTTCCTCAACCAATTGAAATTATAGATGAGAATATCAGAAGCAATATATTGACCTAATAATACAGTTTTTTTTTATAATTATAACACGTTTCCTTGTATTTCATAAGATAATAAATTTTGCCCGAAACTCATATTTTTAACAAATTTTAATAGTAGATTCTTGATATAATACTGAAAATTCCACTAAGATTTAATGTATGAATTCTAAGCCGCTAATTAAGTATCAAACTCTTAAATATTTAAATTTATCACAATCGAGGTATGTTGGATCTAACAATTCCAAAGATCTTAATCTGACTTCATTGAGATTCAAATACTTAAAATACATCGATGATCAGGAATCATTTTCGTGTCCAGGTGATTTTAATGTATAAACGCGCTTTCAATGATAAAATTTATTTTTTATGAGTCCGAGTGAGAGAGAAAGATTAAGATTTCTAAGAGATAGAAGATTTGGCGCACTACCATATCGGCTAACTATCGCTGACGGCCACTCGGCCGCCAAACCAGCTATTACCATACCGCCATTGGTATCATTAATCACCGGCCGCCATCATCATCGTTCACCATCGATCATCGCCGTTACATCAACCACCGCCCCGCCGCCGCCACCATCGCCGTGGCCGCCGCCAGAAACTACCACCATCGACACATCGTTACCGTTACCACCGCCACCGCCGTTGCGCTGACCGTGCCATCGGCCACACCGCCGCAGCCCAATATCACTAACCGCCAATCCCACCAGCATTTACTACCGCAGATAGTTGTTGATACCGACTGGGATTCATTGTTAACTTTCTCATATAATTAATCCCGTTAAAACTCACTCAAACAGATACATATGGAAGATTTTACTAGCCTCGTGATTTTACCCTCTTCCAGTGATTTTTTCATGTAAAAATTCAAGAGTTTTCTTGTTTATTCTTCAAACAACTGTGTGTGTGCTGGATTTCATAACAAAGCTAAAGGAACATTTATTCTACTGCTAGCACGAATGCTGACGCTCTGAGAAATTGATTCTCATTATTTCATCATGTCTGACGACTAAGTTTCCCAACAAGATCAAAACCACCAGCCAGGTGGAGCATTTCATGCTTTTAAGGAGCGCATACGAAGAATGAATATTCATCAAACTTCGATCCTTCAACTTTTGTTGGAGACTGGGAGGCAACTCTTAATCTCAAAAGATTATCGAAATCAATATTCTGGATATCTAAGATTATCGAGAAGCAAGTCAAGAATACTCATGAAAAGGCAAAGGTCAAGGAGCAACTTTACAAGCTCAAACAAATATTTTGATTTGACCCTTCCATTATCATCATCGAAGATCGACAAAACAACCCTGATAGGTTAAAACTTTGCACTTACTTCGGGTTAATATTATCGAAGACTTCACAAATAATCGGATCAAAACTGGACTACGCAAGTTAACGCCATCGAGCAAAGATCAAAACAACTCGGATAGGTGAAAACTTCGCACTCCACACAACGCCATCTAGTGAAGACTCGACAAACAACCTGGATAGGTCAAACTTCTACCTACGCAGTTAACATCATCGAAATAAGACTCGACAAATAATCTCGATAGTCAAAACTCGACTTCCTACCACGATTAACATCATCATCGGTGAAGACTCACAAACAACCTCGAATAGTCAAAACTAGATCTACTCGCGTGTTAATTGTCATCGAGTAATACTGATAAATAATCTCAATCAAAATGTTTAACCTCTTCCACACAGGTTAACGTCACACTTTGATAAAATAATCTCGGATGAGAGTTAAAACTATTGACTTCTTCTACACGAGTTAAATGCCACCAAGTAAAAAACTGATAAATAATCTCGGATAGATCAAAATTTCACACCTACTCCACACAGGTTAATGCTATCGAGTGAAAACTTTGGCAAACAATTTCGGATGGGTCAAAAATCCCTAACGGATTTGATTCGACCTCTTCCATACAAATTAACGTCATCAAGTAATACTTTGACAAACAACCTCAGATTGGTCAAAAAAATTTGGCAGATTCAATTTGACCTATTCCATACAGGTTAACATCATCAAGTAATACTTTGACAAACAACCTCGGATGAGTCAAAAATCATCTGTAGATTCAATTCAACATTTTCCATACAGGTTGCTATCATCAAATAATACTTTGACAAACAACCTCGGATGGGTCAAAAATCTTTGGCAGATTCTATTCGACCTCTTCCATACAGGTTAATGTCATCAACCAATACTTTAACAAATAACCTTGGATGGGTCAAAAATCCTCAACGGATTCGATTCAATCTCTTCCATACAGATTACTGTCATCAAATAATGCTTTGACAAATAACCTCATATAGGTTAAAAATCTTTGGCGGATTAGATTCGACCTCTTCCATACAGGTTAGAGTCATCAAGTAACACTTAGACAAACAACCTCGGATGAATCAAAAATCTTTAGTGAATTCGATTCGATCTCTTCCATATAAGTTAACGTCATTAAGTAACACTTTGACAAATAACCTCGGATGAGTCAAAAATTATCAACGGATTCGATTCAATTTCTTCTATACAGGTTAATGTCATCAAGTAACACTTTGACAAATAAGCTCGGATGGATCAAAATTCTCTAATTGACATACCCTTCTATACAAGTCAACGGCATCAAGTAACAACATGAATAATTACATTTTGAACTTATTTGCCAGAACTTTTGAGTTTTTTGAGGAATGATTCATAATCAATGCTTCCCTACCACCTTGACAGTTGTTAACTATTGAAGTTTTAAGAAAATCAATTTTCTATAAACTACAGGCCTTGATCGCCTCCAAACCCGGTCGGTTTGATGATGACAGTTGATGCCTCTCTCAAGAGAAAACCGGAGCCTGCCATGAACCACGGCCTTGATCACCTCAAATCGGTCGGTCCGACGTATGCTATTCTTTCAGGAAAAATCGATTCTCTCCATATGAACAATGGGTCTTGATTGCCTCTGAACCCAGCTGGTTTGACGAGGATAATTGACACCTCTTTCAAGGGAAAATCAAGCCTCGGGGACAACTAGTGCTTTGATTGCCTCCAACCCGCCGGTCCGACAAGATCCTGATTTCTGAGGGAACCGAGTCTTGCATGAACATGGACCTTGATCAACCGATCGGTCCGACGAGGACGATTGACGCTTCTTCGAGGGAAAATCTTTCACCATATGAATTATGGACATTGATCGCCTCAACCGGCCGGTCTGAAGTTCCGATGCCTTCGAAAAATGAGCCTCTCCGTATGAATTACGGTCCTTGATCGTCTTCAAACCCGGCTGGTCACGGAATCAGCTTTACACCTCTTGAGAGAAAACTGAGCTCGCCAATCGGCCTTGATCGCTTCCAAACCGGCCGGTCATTCTGATGCCTCTTTCAAAGAAAAGTCAAGCCTCGCCATATGAACTACGGGCCTGATCGCCTCTCCGAGGGCCGAACGAACAACACTTCTCTCAAGGGAAAATCCCTCGCTGATGAACCATGTGCCTTAATCGCCTCCAAACCCCGTCCAACGAACAATACGCCTCTCAAAGAAAATCGAGCTCGACATGTGTCTTAATCAACAAAGCGAATGACCTTCTTCTAAGAAGAAGGTCAGAGCTTCACTCACAACAGAAAGAAAAATAAATAAATTTTTTTTCCTGGCCCTTGAACTTCTGCTAGGTAATTTCTCATCCAACGCAGAAAAACACTAGATCATATGGGAGTTGTGTCTCATTACTTGATAATATAGGATTTTTTATAGATTCACTATAGGGAGAAAGAGAGAATAAATTAAAAAAAAAGAACTCTCATCGCATTTAATTAGAAAAAAAACTTTCTCCTCATTATGACATTTAATTTAAAAAAAAACCCTCACCTCATTATGGCATTTAATTAGAAAAAATGCTCTCCCCATTATGATATTTAATTAAAACAAAACCCCATTCTCCTTATTATGACATTTAATTAAAAAACATAATCTCACTAAATCCGATATATATATATATATATATATATATATATATATATATATATATAAATTAATAAGTTAATACATATAACATATGTAATTACAAATCATAATAACAATGAAAGTTATTTTATTTTAAAATAAAAAGTTTAATATATTTTTGGATGAAATAAATAATGTCATCCAAAAATGGAGACAACCGACATTTAATCAAAATTCTACAAAGACGAATCTTAATGCAAAACAATGATTAGTTAAGACTAACTCAAATCGCTTTAAAATATAATTGAAAATTTTACAAATCATTCTAAATATTGTATTGTCAAATCGAGCATCTTGGGGATCTAACAAGCAAGATCTCCTAATTCTAACTTCATTTGAGCATTCAAATACTTAAAATATATGATTAAAAGAATCATTTCTCCGTCGATGGAGTGATTTGAATTTTTGTAACTGAAACATCACTTTTCTAAATGAATAACTTAATCTTCACATTATAGAGGAGAGAAAGATGAGCTCAAGGCTAAATTTATATTATATTTATCTTTGATATGACACTAAAATTCTACAATAAACACAAATCTTAATGTAAAAGCAAAAAAGTTGATCCTCCTGAAATCGAGATCAAGCACTTAAAATATCTTTAAACTCGATGTCAATTTAAATTCTAAATAACTCTCAAACATGGAGTGTTTATAATAAATCGAAGCTGCCTCGACGAAATGCCTAACGAGCGGATCTCATAATTACGACTTCATTTTAGCATTCAAATACATAAAATACATCATATGATCGCGGAATCATCATCATGAGAGATACTGGATTTATTTATTTAAGACGCCACTCTTCAATATATCATTCTCATATAGGAAGAGAGAGGAGAGAGCTCTAAAGATCCTCCAAGTACTCGCGCCGCCACTGACGGTAACCATCAGCCGCCGCCGCTGCCGATCCTCGACGATTTCTGCAATTGTTCGCATTTTACCGCAGATCTCCGCAAGTTCACCATCATCTACTCAAGAATCGTTTCAACTGATTATTGTCACATACTTGTCTTTCTCATACAATTGAATCCCAGATTCGGAAGATCTTCTCAAATGACATGATTTTTTGCAGGAGTTTTCCTCTTTCGAGATTTTTACGTAAAATCATTTCTTCGTTCACTCTTAAATATCAGGTCGGATTTCACAAAAAACAGATAAAACTTTATTCTATATTTTCAAGACGCAACAATCTTAAAACAAATATTTTGATTAAATCTGACTGGGGACAAGAATATTCATGGATGTTGATTTTGTTGAGATTTCCTCGTGAAGTTAGCTGTCCATTATTCATCGCCTAAACCATTCATATTAAAATAAATGGCTTCTCTTAATGACTCTAATTACATAGATAACCCTAAATATATAATCTAGATCCTTTTCATAATTAGAACTCACGTTACTTAACAAATAAATAACAATATGAAAAATTTTTCAAACGATCAAATTACACATATTAAGGGCTGTTTGAGATCATTTGTTATTTTAGTTTATTTTATTTTAAAATAAAATATATTTGTTGATGATTATTATTTTTAAAAATATTCAAAATATCTCTTCTAGATGTTGTGAGTATTCTTAAAAATAGTATTATTTATTTTAAAAAATAAAAAATATTAAATAAATATATTTTTAAAAAATTTAAAAATAATACAAAATAAAATTTATTCCAAACAACCTCTAAATAACTTTATAATCGGAGCTTTAATCTATTTTTTTCATGAGCTATAAATGATCTTATTTATCATCATAAATAATTTAAATATCTAATTATTCAAAATTAATTAATTAATTAATCATGACTAAACTTTGAATGAGCTGAGCCTCAAGTAATTTATCAAATGATTTATAGTCACAAATTTTAGGATTCTTAAAAAGCCTTACTTTTGTGGTTTTAATGATATTAGTAAAAACAATACAGTTACGCATTAAAATATTTTCTTTTTCAAAAAAACTTAAGGAGCCGTTTGGGATCACTTTTATTTTTTATTTTTTATTTTTTATTTTATTTTATTATTTTTTTAAAATAACATTATTTATTTTAAAATCAAAAAAATAAAATCATATAAAAAATACTAAGCATATTTTTTAAAAATAACATAAAAATAATAAAATACCTTCTAATTATAGATAATTTTATAAAAGAAAATATGCATATTAAATTATTTTCCGGCAATACTACAATTTCATTTATCTTTGTACAAATATAATCTATGTAATAATTGCAACACTATAGCAATCGAAAATAAAAAAAGTTTCCACATCGTTGCCAAAAATTATGCCGGTGTCACGATAGGGGGAGTTTACAAAAGGATGACTGGGACAAAAAAACAGGCCTGGCCCGGCCCATCTCTATCTAATTTTAAATATTAAATATATAAATATATATGAATTATGTAGATCTTTATTTAAGTGAAATATATTTTTTAAAATATAAAAAATATTAAATAATTAAATATCTAATTTTAAATATTATATATATAAATATATATGAATTATATAGTATGTATGTAAATTTTCTTTATTTTATTATCTAAATAAAAATTCACTTCACTTAAAAAGAAAATCTAAATCTCTCCTTATGATGAATGGTGCAAGTTCTATTTTTTTTTCTTCCAAAATTTTTTTTTCTAATTTTTGTCTTTGTTACCTAATCAAGAGGACTACCGAAGCATGAACTCTCTCTCTCTCTCTCTCTCTCTCTCTTAAATTTATAGAAGTGAATAGTATAATTTAGATGTGAAGTTATAATTTAAAATATTATATATATAAATCGCTTAAAAAAAATCTCCATACCTACTCACAATAGCTCAATTAATTGTTACTATTACTATCATTTTTTGTATTAGAATATTGAGCAAAAATTTTTATAAATTATAAGACAACTTAATCTATTGATTGAGAGCTTTGACTTTCAACCAAGAGATCTTGAGTTCAAGTTCTTGCACATGCATTACTTGTGTGAATTTATGATTAAATTAATTTAAATATCCCAAAAAAATTTCTATAAATAAGAGATTTAAGAGCTATTTGGGATCAATTTTGATTTGTATTTCTTTTATTTTTATGATATTTTTAAAAATATGTTTATTTGATATATTTTTATATATTTTTATTTTTAAAAATAACTAATATTATTTAAAAAATATTAAAAATAATTTTTAAATATTTTAAGTATTTTAAAAAATAATAATAATTATCAAATATATTTTTCTTCTAAATAAGACATAAATATAAAACAAAAATAAAAAATAAAAATGATCCCAAACAGCCTCTTAGAATCTATGTTCTTTAAAAAAAGAAGGGCCAAATTATTAACTCCTAAAATAATCAAGCGGCTCGGACTGCTCTCCATCTCCCAATAAAAATAGATTAAAAAAACATACTAATATAAAAAGTTAGAAGTGACATTTTAATATTAGTAAAGATTAAATTCCCATCTCTTATTAGTAGTATATATGTGCTGACTAGCGGAAAGCTAATGAATAATTATAAATAGATTTTTTGAATTTACTAATAAGACTTTTGTTTATAAAACATATTAATTATATTTTATTTAAATTTTATGAAGATTTGATGTAAAATTTTAGTGAATTTCAAAGTCACATTTTAATTCAAATTTCTTGTATTTAGAGATTACTTGTTTTTAAATACAATATCAAATTGTTATGACAATCATGTCTCGTAGCTGTCATTAACCATCATCACTATCGTTGTTACTAAATGTTCGCCATTATATGGCCTTCTTATCATACCCTCACTATCACTATCTGTGTCATTGATGCTGTCACTATTAAGTTTAAAATGATTTCATTTTATTTCAAACTAAAATAAATAAAATGAAGTAAAATAAAATCTTATAAATACCTTATACTTCATCATTTATCTCTAAAATATTTAAAATATATTATATTTTAATTTTCATTATTTTCAATTATGTTGTATTCTTTTCTCTACAAATCAAATGAGTGCTTGCTTCACAATTTAAATTTTCTCAAATGATTTAATTTAATGAAATTGAATACATTCTTTTTAACAATTTGTAGATTGAGTACATTAAAAATCAAAAAGGTCTCCTTTATAAAATTTTATAAATTAATAATTTTTTAAACTTCATCATATTGGAAATGATGTAAAATCAACAAAAAGATTTATTTTCTAATATATAAAATGAAAGAAAATGAACCAAATTTATTGAAATTTCCTCCTAACTTTTCATATTCATAATAAATTACTTCTAATCATTATAACCATTTATGCTAATTTATTTTAGAATAAAATAATTTCTAAATGTTTTAAGTATTTTTAAAAACAATAATAATCATCAAATATATTTTACTTCTAAATAAAATATAAACAAAATAAAATAAAAATAAAAGATAAAAATGATCCAAACAGCCTCTTAGAATCTATGTTCTTTAAAAAAACAAGGGCCAAATTATTAACTCCTAAAATAATCAAGCGGCCATTCAGCATTGCAATGTGCTCGGACTGCTCTCCATCTCCCAATAAAAATAGATTAAAAAAAACATACTAATATAAAAAGTTAAAAGTGACATTTTAATATTAGTAAATATTAAATTCCCATCTCTTATTAGTAGTATATATATATGTGCTTAGGGGTGTAAACGAGCCGAACTCGAGCAGCCGTTGTCAGATTCGCCTGCTTATTGTTTTTTTGATCAAATTGGCCAGTGTTAAATAGCTACATTGTAGGTGTTACGAAAAAATATTCGTGTTCATTTTAGGCTCGTGTTCGGCTCGAAATTAGCTCGATTTTATATTTTAATAATTTTATTTTTTTTATTTTTAATTAAAAAATAATTATTAAAATCTTATGCAGTGAAAAATTGAAATATTATTAACAAAAAATTAAAGCTAAAAAGATATAATTATACAAAATAATTATATATAATCATAATTATTATTTTTATATTAAAAAAAGCTTTGTTACACAAAAAAATTAAAATTAGAGATTCATTCAAAGATTTAAAAATCAAAATTATATACAGTTAAAATTTATTTTCTTAAATTAAATGATTTTCAATAAGAGATTCAAAAATCATTTTTTTACACAAAATTGAACACAACTTCAAATACTAATTTATATTTAACAAAATTTACAATATCATATATCATATATATATACAAATTTACAAATTCATAACTTATACAATTTACAAATTTACAGATTTACAACTTTCTAAAATAAATTCAACCTAAAATTTTATATGATCATATACAACTTACAATTTCAAAAATAAAAAAGCTAAGAAAATAATGAAATTATAATTTCTAAATATCAATTTCTAATCAAATCAATTGCTTCACTTTAATGTTAAAGTTTATATCTTCAAGCTTTCATATCTTCAAAATCCAATCAATCTTGAATCTTCAAAGTAATATGACTTTATGTTAACAAAACTAGCAAAAATTATAAAATAAATATTATGAGTGGGCTAAACTAAAATAAATAATCATCGAAACAATATTTAATATTGTAATATTATAATTCAAAAAGATGATAAAATGAAAGATTAATATTAATAAGACTAGGATCTCAGAAAAAAAATGAAAATAAGTGTAGATTTGTTCCAAATTGACAAAATAAAATCACAAAAAAATGACAATAAAATCACAAAAGATGATAAAATGAAAGATTAATATTAAGGCTAGGATCTAAAAAAAATGAAAATAAGTGTAGATTTGTTCCAAATTGACAAAAATGAAATCACAAAAAAAAATGACAATGAAATCACAAAAAAATAAAAATAAGCAAAGATGTGTTCAAAAAATCCAAACTATTAAGCTAACTATCATTGATTAAATGATGACATTGAAAATTGACAAAATGTAATCACAAAAAAATTAAATTAAATGTTTGAAAATACATACACCAAATATCGCTCTAATCTCATACATCTATTTATATTTTTTCATCATAATTAATGTAATATCACAAGTGATATGACATTAATAGTGTAGATTGCTCCAAATTGACCAAGTGTATCAAAAGATCATACCATAGCAATAAGGATGCAAAGAACAAAACTAGCCAAAATGTGTAATGCAAAGAGAAAAAAACCAAAGAAGCAAACAAAGAACCAAACCAAAAGAAACCTCCTTGTTGTGAAGTTAAACTAGCATTAAAGGAAGACGATACCCCTTTAAATTACCACAGAATTACGTAAGTCTATCGAGAAGAGATGGAATAGGCAGTGATTAAGAAATGTAAAGGGTTGCTACCACGATAATTCCAATAAAAGACAATCGAGATAACACTGAGAAGCTTGCTTAGAAGAAACTCAATAGTCATCCAATAGTCATGACAATTCAATAACCAAGAGGGATTAAATTGTAGAGAGATCACCAGACTGATGTTAACAAGAAAATAGTCAAAAAAAACCAAAAGGCAACAATGCAATAACCACAAAACAACCTAGGACAAAAGGACCCAAAATCAAGTAAGTTCTCTCGCTTGAATATCAATGTAGATTCAGTTCTAAATTTTTATATAGCTTTGAATGGCAACAAAAGTTCTTGACAAATTGAGGTTATTATGTCAAAATCACTTAAATTTCAACCATTGAAAGTTAGATTTTCAAGACCCAAAAAAAAAGACAATTGATTGTTTGATTTGCGTATTCCCATAATGATTGCATAGATTACATAGACCACTTCAGCCATAAACATGGTGATTGACAACAATGACTATATTATCAAGATAAAAAAAAGTCGCTTCTACCTAGTGCAAGTTTCATATAAACTATATTTATATAGCTCTTTGTGAGGTTTCAAGAGATCTCATACTTTTATTAAATTTCAGATTTCCTAAAAGCCAGAAGATTCCAAAACTTGAAAGTCTAAAATAATCAATTTTAATAAAATCACAAAGAGTAATTGTCATCGAGTATCTAACTAAAAGCCATACAACTCGTTCATAAATAAGCTCATTAGCACATCACGTATACAAAAAAAAAACAAAAAAAAACAAAACAAAACAGAAAAAAATCAAGAAAAATGTTAGCTCTATATATGCTAAAAGATATGAAGGAAAAGGTTTTCATCCAAACCATGAAGGACTTTTTTCATCATTACCAAAAAATTCATTCATGTTTAGGTAAGAAAGCGCAAAACAACCTTAGTAGGTGGAAGAAAAGAAAAGCCTCCCACAATAAGATCCCACCAAAGGGACAGAAAAATGTCAAAAATGCCAAAAGCCTCTTCATGTAAAAATAAAATAAAAGATAACTCAAATAAAAGGAAAATGTCACCAAAGATAGAGTTAAAGTGAATATCGAAGAGCCCAAGAACTAATAGGTGAGATAAGAAGATGTCAAAAGCCACCGGTCATTATTAGCTAAAATCCAACAACCAAACAAGAATCATCAAAATAAGTATTGCAACCAAAGATAATGAACACTAATACAATGCATAGAAATAACATAGGTAACTAAGATGCTCCAAGCATTATCTTTAGAAACGCTTGATATGGTTGTATCCTTCTCCAAAGCTAAATATTTTCGGTAATTTAACATAAAGGTTCTCCTCCTCCATTAACTCTCAAAAATAAAAGTAGATAATGACATTATAGAATGAAGTTTATCAAATTTATTAAATGGACTAAATTAAGTTGGAAAAGTACCAAAGGATCTTTAATGTTGGGTTGAGTGCCTCTAATCCAACTAGTGTATACAAGTGCATTGACTATTTTGGTGATAAAGAGCTCCTATAATCATCAAGAACTCTACCACCAAAGACTAAATGATTCTGATGCAACGGTAGTGATGGGAATTGTTAAAACATCCCAGCCATCTTGGACAAAATAGGATACTTAAGAGTATTCATCTTCCACCACTCAAGAACATCAAAAGAATCACTATTGCTCAAAAATAATCATTCCTCCAAATATATTTGCAAATCGATTTTGATGAATAGAACCCAAGCAACAACAAATCAAATCCTAACATACAGTCAAAGCTTGATGAAAAGGGCACATCAACTATTGCTTGTGATAATTCACAAACTGCTGAAGAGCTTGAAGCACTATTATCTACTGAATACTGATTATATATCTCCCAAATAACATCCTCAACACTCTTTATCTTAGACTCTACCTCAAAACTAGAGTATATTTTAGGAAAAGTAAAAGTAATGAATTTCATTTTGAGGCGTGGATCAAGCACTGCAGCCACAACCATGAGTAGATTGCATTCTCCCCAATATTTGTCAAATTTAATTTTTATAGCAGTGGTCATTTTCTTGATAAATTGATCCAAGTAATTGCACTCTTCATTAAGCAATTTCTTAACATGCATGACTGTAGGAAGAAACAAATTGGTTGTTGGATAAGAAGAACACGAAACCATTTTTGTCACATTATGAAAAGAAAGAAACCTTCTAATCGCTTCACTATGCCATTCAATCTCGAAGGTAACCACTTGTAGTTAAATCTCGACGATAATGAATGAACACATTACGGTAAATAAAAGTAGACTCAAGCATTAAGTAAGTGGAGTTCCACTTTGTAGGAACATCAATACATAATCCCTTTGAAGTAGGGACCCTAAGCTGCCACTTCAACAAACTTATGTAAACGAGAAGGAGATTTTTTGAGGTATTTTACTTGTCTCCTTATTTTAACGTTATTTGTTGCACCTCTTCAAACCATCTTGAACCAGATATTCAAGATGTGAGCACAACATCTAACATGAAAGAAATGACCGAAAATGTAACTTCCTCTTGACTGAAAATTATTTTTAAAGTATTTGCGAACATCATTATCACTAGATTATCCAGGTGATAGTAGATACCTTGTCCCGCAAATTTCAATCAAGAAACAATCACATATAGCATCACAAATAAAGTACGTGTGTGGAGGATCAAGCTCAATAAAGTGATGATTCTCTTATGCAACGCTAAGAATCATCAATGTGAATTGTTAAGCACATGTAAGTTTGATTTGATGTCCAACAATAAGTCAAAGAAACTCTATGAATGCTCTTAAGAAAAGTTTTCAATATCTCTTTTTCCTTTTCATAAACTTTCATGCAATCACTTCTAATTGTGTTTCTAGATACCTTCTCATAATTGGGATTCAATACCTTCAAAAGAATATTAAATCACATATGCTCAACCATCCTAAACGGATACTCATGCACAATAATCATCTTTGCAATTATCTCCCTAATGAAGATGATCATAATTTTGGGGTCATGGAATAATGGAATCTAGTTGACATCAAAAGGCATAAAATTTAATTTTTTTGCCTTTGTCCGCCAATTCAACAACCGCTTATTCTTGGCCTTGATTTTTCACATTCCTTCACATGCCGCAAAAGTTATGAAGTTGTGCCAGTTTTTAATTTATGAAATTTCTTGCCACAATATATGCATTGTAAAGAGGGTATATTCTCTCCCTTAAATACAGAAGTGGTTTCTATAAAATACTCTCACACTGAAGATACTCTCTTCCTACCTCTCTTAGGGTTGACATCGACTAGTCTCAAGTGTATGCTCCCGATTCAACTTGTTGTGAAGTACTTGGTATATCATTATTTACAACTAAATCATCACCACATGATGCGAAGAATGATCCACATTAGACATGATTGTACACTAAATAAAAAAGAAAATATGAGTTAGGACCACATACACATACACTCCCAATCTCCATACTAAACTCCATATTCAATGTTCTGTTACTCTTCTCATTTAATCAGCTCAAAAAAAATTGCAACTCCAAGATATACATAATTAAGCTAATCTACTATCAGCACCAAATCAACTCAATAAATAGTATCCATGCCAATAGAGATAACAAAATAATGGCCGAACAGAAATAAATAGTATCCATGCCAATAGAAATTGAAAAATCAAACAGAGCCTGCAACATATATTTCCAAAATAACAGAGATAGCAGAATAATGGCCAAACAGAACAAATTAGAATGAGAAGAGTAAAAAAAAATATGAAAAAATCTAACAGAGCCTGCAATATATAGTTCCCAAAAAGACAAATAATAATGACGGGACAAATTAGAATGAACCGAGAAGAGTAAAAGAAAATGAGAAATCAGAGACAATATATAACTCCCAAATAAGATAGAGAATAATGGGACAGACAAACCGAAAAGCACGCATTTTAATAACCTACAAAGAATAATAATCATCCACAACAAGCATAAGATGTAGAATATCGTATATGGCATAATTAAGCACTTCAAGCATTTCAATACCATAGTGACAACAACATATAGATATATCAAGTGACTCAAGTCTACAAATGAAAATCAGTCACAAATTGTAAAAGTTAGAGCATTTCTCCTTTATCATGAAACCGGTAGAAGCTTGATAAAAGAAGAAAATAATGATACATATGCAAAGTCAGAGTCCCAGAAGCTTGATAAAAACAAGAAAATAATATGCACCAAACCCTAGAATCGAGATCGCATCAAGAGGTTGCTATTGCTTATGATATTACCATTGCAATTTTAACTCGAAAACTCACAACTGTAAGACTCTTGCTAGGAAGAGTAGAAATTCTGCCAAAACAGAGGCGAGAGAGGGAGTCAGGACTTACAGGATTAGGGCCGAAAGTCGAGAGGCAGAGAGTCGAGAGGGCTGCGGTCCAAATGCGGAACGAGTCGAGAGATAGTAATAATATCGATATCGCTCCGCCGTTTTAAATCCCAGTTAATATAAATTCTACAGATTAACTAATAATGACCAAAAAAACCTAAATAAGAAATGTATATAATTATAAAAAAACCTATAATACGTATTGCTATATATTTTAGCTTATTTTATTTAAAATTTTTTTAACTAATTTTATAATTAAATTAAATATCAATTTTAAAAATATTTAATGACAAAATTATATTTTAAATAAAATTTAATATAAATTATTTATTTATTTCTAAATAATAACACGATCCACAAATTGTTGTGTTCACTCATTTATCGAGCCGAAATATTTGTTATGTTCTCATTTACTTAACGAGCAAAATTTAAATATGAAACACTGTTGTGAACAACGAGCTTTTGATACTCATATGTCTTTAAAAGCTAATGAATAATTATAAATAGATTTTAAATTTACTAATAAGACTCTTGTTTATAAAATATATTAATTGTATTTCTTTTGAATTTTATGAAAGATTTAGTTGCTTATATTATAGATGTAATGTAAATCAAATGTGGGTAATTATAATGTTTGAATGTTTGATTGGATATAAACAGAATATGATATAAAATTTTAGGGGCCGTTTGGTGTCATTTTTTGTTTTTTGTTTTTTATTTTGTATTTTTATTTTATTTTGCTTATATTTTGCTTAAAATAAAACTTATTTGATTGTACTATTTATTTTTAAAAATACCCAAAATATCTTTTAGATATTTTGAGTAATTTTAAAAACAATATTATTTGTTTTTAAAAATACTCTAAATAAATATATTTTCAAAAATAACATAAAAATAAATAAATAAATAACAAATAAATTTGATCCCAAACAACCCCTCAGTGAAAATCAAAGTCACATTTCAATTCAAATTTCTTGTATTAAGAGATTACTTGTTTTTAAATACAATATCAAATTGCTATGATCGTCACTTCGTGCTTTAAAATTACCACCAACTTCGTGCCACTTGTTGCAAGTCACTATTGCACCTTGAGCTCTATGGGCACCCTCACTTGATGCCGAGAACGACTCATGAGCCGCCGATAGGCTCGTTTACTATTCATATCGAGTTCGGAAAGGATCATTTCGACTCATTTAATGACGAGCTCGAGTAAATAAGAGGTCGTTTCATCAAGCCTGCGGTTTGGGATATTCATTATGTGCCAAGTTATATCCTTGGTCACCACAATTTTGAATCCTCTCGACTCTCGCTCAATCGCGCTCTCGACTCTCTCCTTTCTCACCTTTCTGAGTTCTATCGACTCTGCCTCTCAGGCTCTCACTCTTGACTCTCGACCCACTCTCACATCTGAGTTCCCTCATCTTCCTGGCTTCAAATCCCCGATCACATTGGACGGTGTCATGGTAGGAGGTGAAAGCGTTATTTCATGTTCCTTGTCCTCTTACTCTCTTAGTAGATAGCAAATCGACTTGATCTTGGTTGGTAAGGTTCATTTTCTTTATGCTCATCTTTGGTATTTCAATTTGATGATGATTCAGATTAGGTGTGTAATATCTATGTTCGGTTTTGATGTTCTTTCGGATTAGGTGTCTAATGAGTAATGGCTATGTTCGGTTGTGATGATTATTTGGATTTGATGATGTTGTAGCGTTGTTCAACGGGGAAATCATTTTATCTATACATTGGTGTGTCGTGTATCTTACGTTATTGTACGGTATGTGTGATCTTTGATTAGGTGTCTAATATATGTTTGATTTTCATGATGATTCGGATTTGATGATGTTGTAACAGTTGTTCAACAGCGGAATTAATTTTTATGTTGGTTTGATAACTTTTGATAATAGAAAGAAAATTGTAAACCTAGACTAAAAAAGTTCCTTTACCACAAATTTAATTTCTTGATAGTAACCTCTATTTCAAGGTTAAAGAGTAGTCATCTTTCTTCATCTTTGGCATTATTTCTAAAGAATTCTTCCTTTGCTATTTGTTAGAAAATGAACAAAATCATTTGCATAATGAATCAAAAAAAAAGCATTTGAATGTTGCTGCGAACAAAAAAAATTAAGAATAATTATATAAATGATGAGAACAGATGCAATGTGAGGCTCAGTTAACAAACGAGAAAGTTATATTAATTACATATAAAAATAAAGATGCAAGAAAAGCTATGAAGGATGGAAACTTCAAGAATTGTTGTGGAGTAGAGCATGGAGAACACACTGTTCAGACCTTGGATAATATTATTTTAGGGTTACACGTAGACCATGACATTGCTCTTATCATGGGTGTTATATTACTTTCTAAAAACTTCATGTAATCTTAAATCTGATGATGTACTTCTACAGATTTTACTTCATGACATTTCTAAACTATCATCCCAAATAACATTTAATACATCATCTTAGACATTTTTTTTGCCAATCAATGCCTCTACAGTTTGGTGTCCTTGGTGGTCTTTGGTGGCACATTTAGCGTTTGGTGGTCTTTGGTGGTTTTGGTGGTCTTTGTTGGCTGTTTGGTGCAGTTTGGTGTTTATGGTGGTTGTTTGCTGCTCTTTGTGGTTGTTTGGTGCAGTTTGGTGGTCTTTGGTGGTTCTTTGGTGGTCTTTGGTGGTTGTTTGGTGGTCTTTGGTGGTTGTTTGGTGCAGTTTGGTGTCTATGGTGGTCGTTATGGTGGTCATTTGGTACGGTTGGTGGTCTTTGGTGGGTTTGGTGGTCTTTGGTGGATTGGTCGATTGGTTTGAATTAGGTATGTTGGCTGTGATGGCTTTGATGTTTCTCATTTTTGTTCTCTTTAAATGTTAGGCTCGTAGCATTATATGTGATTATAACTATTTTTAAAGAAGTTTGGAAACTCACATATATTATTGCTCCTTCAGATGATTTGACTGAGCCAGAGCCTTTTTTCTTTCTCTATCCCTTATATTTATGTTATATCTTTATTGTACTTATCTATGATTATTTTCTCTTTAGAATCTTGCTGATTAGGTGGTTGTATACCGAAGACTTCAAGTTGGAGCCTTGGATCACTTCAACTGGAGTGATATTTTGTCCGTTGAAGACTTGAAAATGTTGCGGCTTCTGCATTTCTCAAAGGGATCAAGGGAAGATGTTGATTTCAGTTTAATTCTATATTTTTTTTTATAAATAGATGGGGGATCGGATGTTTAATTCTGTAATTTGTATGTAGCTCTTTTTTTTAGCATTTAATTTTTTCTTTCAATATTTTGCACCTTTTTTATTGTACTTTATTTGAGTTGAAATTGCATATATTTGTAATATAAAACCTCCAAAAGACTCAAATTAATTTAATAAATATTCTGTAATTTTTTTAATTGATCTTCAAATGTTTTTGGTGCTCTTTATTAGTGTAATTGACTTCAAATCGAGCCTATAAGCGAGCCAAGCTCGAGCTTCTCGATCTAATCGAGCCCGGTAAAATGAGTCGAGCTCGAGCTTAGTTTACTGTACACGAGCTGAGTTCAAGCTTGGCACATAAGCTTGAGTCAAGCTCGAGCTCAAGCCTGATATGGCTCGAGCTTGACTCAACTCGTCTACACCCCTACCCTCACTATCACTATCTCTGTCATTGATGTCATCACTATTAAGTTTAAAATGATTTCATTTATTTCAAACTAAAATAAATAAAATAAAGTAAGATAAAATCTTATAAATATCTTATACTTCATCATTTATCTCTAAAATATTTTAAATATATTACATTTTTATTTTCATTATTTCAAATATGTTTATTCTTTTCTCTACAAATCGAATGAGTTACTTAAAAGCGTGTTTGCTTCTCAATTTAAATTTTCTCAACTGATTTGATTTTAATGAAATTGAATACATTTGTTGTGTGCTAGAAAATCAGTTGCGGTAGAATAAAAGTTTTCGCATTAGCTTTGTTGCGGAATCCAGCACACACACAAATATTCGAAGAATTAATAAGAGAACTCTTTTACGTGAAAAAAAACTCGAAGAGGGAAAATCACGGGATATAGCGCAAAATCTTCCCTCATTATCTTTGAGTACAAAATCTTTCCTATCGCGGATTATATGTATATAGAAACCAATGAATCCGATCGACAACAACATATATAATCGCGTTAGTTGTAATAGTTCTTTAGTAGATGATGGTGAATCGCGAGATCGGCGGCGATGAAAGATCGTCGTGATGGTGACCATCCTAGGCGAATGTCCGAGGCGCGATAGCCGGCGCGACCGGTGAAAAGATATGGCGGCGGTGGCCGAGGGTGCCCGGCGATAAGCGTGGTTGATATTCTGTCAGCCAGCGGTAATCAGCGATGATGGCCGACGATGGTTAACAACGATATGGCAACAAGCCGGCGTGATGTCAGTGTAGCAACCAATTTGAGATATTAATGGCGAGATCAGCGTCGCGGGCAGAGCGTCAAAATTAAAATTATGTGTGAGTGCAGAGTGACCAGCATCGTGGTACAATGGTTAACAACGATAACCGGCAGCTGATGTCAGATAAAACCGATGGGATGTAACGAGAAATGGTGGTGGCCAGACGGCGATGGCGGTGTGGGGCTGGTGGTTGACACATGGTCGGCGGCCGTCAGTGGCTTACAATTGTCTTGGAGGATTTTCAAGCTTTAGATCTCTCTCCTCTTTCTTGCTTAGGCTCCTCATGTGAAGAATGAGGTATTTATAGATTGAATTGGCGTTTACAATAAATACATGCGAACTCGTTACTTCACTATCAACGGCTCAAATGATTCATTTGATCATTTTATGTATTTTAAGTATTTGAATCTTTGAAATGAAGTCAATTATAATATGTGGGCTTGTTAGATCCATCTCGAGGCGGCTGAATTTATTTATAAACACTCCATGTTTAAGAGCTATTTAGAGATTTAATTGATATCCCAAAGTTTCCAATGCTATTTTAAGTGCTTGATCAGGCCGGTTTCACTTAGGATCAACTTGCATTTGACATCAAGATTGTACTTTGGTAGTGGTATTTTAAGTATCTATAGTTTACTATTTTTGGATGATATTTTCTCAATCGTCAAAATATATATACTTGAAAATAGAAATTCTTTTAATGAAATTTGGGTTCATTAACCATACATTTTGAGAGAAGAGATCTTCATGGGAGCACAAGATTATAATCACGGAAGTAGGTGTAGGGCCGCAAATGTGTGTGGGTATGTGCGCAAGATTTGAGTTATGGACCCATCAGGGTCCTGCTAAACTACGCTTTTGTCGCCATGGCGGAGCATGGTCACATCATGATGGTGGCGGGTAGGGTTGGTGCATCACAGACCCAGTGCGGTGAGGCGCATGTAGCACCTGGAGACGCGTGTAAGTGGCGAAATGCCCATTCGGCGGTTTTGAATTTTCGGTGGTTTTCGGCGATTTTATCTTTTGCCTATATGGGATAAACCCCAGGGCGAAGGAAGGCACACTCAATATACAGTGTTCTCTTCTTCTTGAGTTAGTCCCGGAGATGATCAAGGCCCGCGGTACATACGTCGTGATTGATTTTCCCTCGAAGAAGCGTCACTAACCTCGTTGGGCGGGTTTGGAACGATCAAGGCGCATTACATGCGTCGTGGTTCCGGTTTTCGAAGAGGCATCAAGCGGCCTCGTTGGGTCCGGTTGGAGGATATCAAGGCGATGGTACATACGAGCTCGATTTTCCCTCGAAGAGCGTCGGCCCTGGAGGAGGGTTTGGAGGCGATCAAGGCCCATAATTCATACTTTTTTTTGTAGGAAAGTGGATTTCTTGCAACTTCAATGGATGCCTCAATAGTTGATAACCGCTAAGATGGCGTGGAAGTGTTAGCTAGGAACCATCGTTTGAATGATTATGAAAGTTTGACAGGTAATTTCAGAGCATTATTAGAGGGGAATTACTTCTCTCTTTCTCTCTTTTTTTAGGTGATATACTCTTATTTTATTTTTACCTATCTGGGGTGATTAGTCGAATACGGCGCTAACTGGATGAGGCGTGAGTCCACCAATGATCTTTTGGCCTATACTAGGTATTAGTCAAAACATTATTTGACATCTTACCTATATGGAAAAGGTCGTGGGATGTCCACCAAGGATCTTTTGACCTATCCTAGGTATTAGCCAAAGTGTTTCTTGACTTTTTACCTGTATAGAAGAAGTCTGATCAAGTCCCCATGGGATTGATCATGCCCCGACTGAGATACAACATGAGTTACACATTTCTCAAGTGGGAGGATTAAATGAAGGAGATTGTTTATATGCAACAAGCTTGAAAGAAAAATCTATGAATTCATTACTCTGATAAGGTCGGTGATACAATCATAAGATGATTTTAGCATAGATATGAGTTTGAAGAGGAAAAGATAAACGAGATAAAATAAAAGTTATAATAATTATGCAGTAGGAATTACTGATAATATTTTTGAAGATTCTCAATGTTCCAAGTTTGAGGTAAAGTTTTTCCCTCTAGATCCTTGAGCTTGAATGTTCCTGGCTTTACTATAGCTGTAGCTACATATGGGTCATCCCAAAGAGGTGAGAGTTTATTGCGTTAAGGGTCTTTGCGTACAGCTTCAAGACTTCGTAGGACCAAGTCATCGATAAATATGGGACGGGGTTTTACTCTTCTGTTGAACTGGCGAGTTACCCTTTGGTGATAGGAAGAAGTCCGAAGTAGAGTCATGTCACGAGTTTTGGGGAGTAGGTCCAAGTACTGTCAGAGTTTTTCTTCATTACTATCATGATCGAATAATTGAACTCTTGGACTTGGAACCCGATATCTCGTATAATAGCTTTTGCGAAATACAAGTTATATGGTGTCTCACCGAGGTTGCGATGTAGTGCGTAAGCCCAAAGGACATTAGAAAGCTCATCAACCCATTACCCCTCAGCCTTCTCAAGATGTGTTTGTAGTCCTTTGAGTATAGTCTTGTTGGTAGCTTAGTTTGTCCATTAGTTTGAGGATGTGTTACGGTATGCGGCGAATGTGAAGATCTTTGCAAAAGGGCGTAAAGACTTTTCCAGAATTGAGTTTTGATGATCTTTGTAGGAAGACAATCGACATACTATATTTTTCAAATAAATTGTTTAGCATTTGTCTCCATTATTTTAGCGAGTGGTTCGGCTTAGTGAAGTAGTCGGGCTAAAATGATAAACTTTGTTATACGATGCTATCGAAAAGGTCCCATGATATCAATTCCCCAGGAGCAAAGGTCGGGCTTTGAAGGGATGAGAGCTCATCATGTGAGGGAGGTTAGAGTGCGAACTTGCACATTTTTTTGTGAACTCCAAGGCATCTTGTTTCATGGTAGGCCAATAGAACCCTTGCCTTATAATTTTAAGGGCTAGCCCTTCCTCTAGGTGTTCTCCACATATCCCAGTGAACCTCTCTTAATGCGTAATGGCCTCACGAGGTGAGAGGCATTTGATGACCTAGAAAAATTCATTTGTATAGTTCACCTCAGATAATATAAAGTTTGAAGCTTGTCTTGAGGAGAGTCGGAGTTGGGTCTTAGAAGGGTCCCTTCTTGTAGAAAAAAATAGGATGGGGTCCATCCACGAAGTTCTTTATCTCATTAATTGCTTGTATTACCCATGACCCTGATATCTTAGGAAAATATATTTCTTCAACATGCCTTCTCTTAAATAGATCTCCGAGTAGATGTAACAAGCTTAGCAAGCGTCTCAGTATTCTTCTCAGTATGTGAATGATTTGATGTGTCTTGAAATGGGCAAGAAGTGACTTACTAAGTGAGGTATTGCGTCTGAGGATTATGAGTATTAAAGTTTCCTCAACGGGAGGTGAAAAGGCGAGAGTCGTGGATCACTAAGTCTTGAGCTTCATGTCGATGGCGAGTCTCAACTACGATGAGAGCCTCATATTGACCATATTATAGTTGCGAAATTTTAGCGAAGTCCATACTCTAAGGTATTCTCTGGGGAAATAAGTAAGATTCTCACATATTTCTGAAGCTCCATCAACATAGAGGGTCCATTGAGGAGGCGAAAGGCGTGTGTAGATAGCTCATTTGGGTTGGGCGTGCATTCCTATAAAGTCTGAGTACTTGAGACTTTATATCGGTGAGGTAGAAATGGATATCAAACTCTCTCTACATATCATTTAATTAACCTCCGGATGCCTGGTTTACGTAGAATGACCATTAATGGTAAATGAGTGTAAACGATAGTGTGAGCTTGGAAATATGGACAATTTTCTTGAGAAAACTAAAGCTAGAGCCACCTTATCTGGTGGATAACGACTTTTATATCGGAGAATTTTCGACATAGTAAATTGGTCGTTGTATCCCATTTTCTCTAAAATTGAGCTTATCTGGGAAGAGGCTAGATATAAGTATAATATCTCTCCTTGAATAGGCTTGGATAGTAGGGGTGGAGATGCTAAATACTCCTTAGTTGCTCAGACATTCATCGCCATTATTATTTTAGCTCCCTTTAATATTTTAAAGAATGACAAGTATTTATCCCCGAGCGGCTAGGAAGCGGGATATGACAATTCGTCCATTCAACGTTGAACTTCTTTGATATTCTTGGAGGATTCATATCTTTGAGAGCTTTGATTTTCTCAGGATTGACCTCTATCCATGGTGGGTTACCAAAACCCAAGAAATTTTTTTGGCGTGACCCAAAAGCACACTTGGTCAGGTTAAGTCGCATGTTATAACGTCAAAAAATGTTAAAGCATATTTCTAAGTCATAAATATGTTGTGATTCTTCCAAGCCTTTTACTAACATGTCATCCATATATACCTCCATTGTGCGGCATAGTAGGGCTTTAAAAACCTTATTCATAAGGTATTGATAGGTAGCACCAACATTTTTGAACCCAAATGGCATAACTTGGTAAGTATAAACCTTTATATATTTGAAAATGTTGTAGCTTCTTCATCGTTAGGTTCATTTTATTTGGTTGTAACGAGTAAGCATCCAAAAATAGAGCATTTGATGTCGGGCATTATCGACCAATTGATCAATTGAGAAGAGAAAACTATCTTTGCAAGCTTTATTAGGTCGGTAATAATCAATACACATTCTCCATGTTTCATTTCTTTTCACCATGATAATATTTGCTAGCCATGTAGGGTAATGTACCTCTCATATGAATCTCGCTTCTAGGAGCTTGTTAACTTCTCGTTCAATAGCTCGGAGGCGATCAGGTGCAAAACTCCGCTTCTTTTGGATGATCGGTTTGAATGTTGGATCAATCTTAAGGGAGTGCATGATCACATTGGGGTCGACCCGACATATCCGTCGGACTCCAAGCGAAAATGTCTTGATTTTTTGCACAAGAATTATGTATTTTTTTTCTCTTTGTTAGACGAGTGAGATCCAACTTGCACTTGGTTGGTCATCGATAATGCGAGAGCAAGTCTTCTATAGAAGCTTTCGGGGTACTTCTTCATCTCAAAATTAAAACTTTTGATGTTGAAGGTCAGAAGGCGTGGTTGTTGATCTTATGCGAGGTAATATGATTGTCTTATCGTTGATTTTCTGACCACCCCAACAGGTTGGAAATTTCATCTTAAGATGAGATCTTGAAGTGATGACAGAAAATTGATTGGAGGGCCTTCGAAGATAGTATTATATGCTGAATTTAACTTGACCACCATGAATTGGATTGAATGAGTCACTTGTCAGAATTCAGAGGATAAGGAAGGGTGATTGTCCCCTCCACTGCACAAGGTGTTATCAAACCCGTATAATGGTCCTGCGGGTTGGAGCTTTCTCCCAAAAATGCTAAGAAATGTAGTAAAATAAGACATTAACAAAACTCTCATTGTCAATCAAAATTCTCTTAACATTATAGCATGGGTCACCAATCTCTGTGCTGATGACAAGTGGATCTTGATGAGAAACATGGACTCCTTCTAAGTTTGAGTCATTAAAAGTGATGGAATGATCAATACAAGATTTCTTGAACTCTAGCTCTTCAGAGGTGGTAATGAGAACTTGATTAAATAGTATTGGTCCTCCCACGATTGTTTCAATTTCTCCAACTGTTTGATGACTATTTTGTTGTTTCTATGATGATTATCTTGGTTGCCCCCCAGTTAGAGTTATGTTTGTTTGAGTCGATTGATTCTTCACGAATCGATGTAGATATCCTTGTTGAATGAGCCTCTCGATTTCTTCTTTGAGTTGTTTACATGCCTCGGTAGTATGTCCATGACTTGATGGAAGTGATATTGTTCTGATTTTTTTTGGTTTTGATGGATGTGACCACTTGATGTTTTCTTCATCTCGAATAGCCATCGAGGTTAACCGAGATGTGTTGGTGGTGTATTTTTTGTGCGTGGTTCACGTCGTTGATGTGAGGTCGTGGAGGAGATCACACGCCTTGTTGTTTCTTTGATAGGGGTTGTCGGTCACATTTTCTTGGGTGCTCTTACATTTTTTTGTAAATTGTTTAAATTATTTGCGATGGGCATTAATAGTCTCATCAGTAAAAATTTGTGCTTCCATGATGAACAAGTTGGCATATGAAGCGGATCTCGCATTAGTGATGAGTAAAAGGAAGGGAGCCTAAGGAAAACTCCTCTTTTAGTAATTAGGTTACACCCGGTATTTGGCAAACTTTTAAGGAGAACCTCTGGAAGTATTCATTAATTGATTCACCCTCATTTTGGCGAATCGAGATGGGAGGAATCTTTAATGATCCTCCGGTTTTGATAAAATGTTCCAGATCTTGGCGAGTTAGTCAAAGGTATGGATGGATCCCTTGGAAGGGAGTAGAACCAAGTATGAGCTTGCTTGAGGGTAACGGAAAGACGACAAAGCGTGTGTTAGGCTCGTTGGATATGCATGATGGTCTGTGTGGCGTGTTCATGTGGGTCGATTCATCATAGGAATTAATGCTGGAAGCTTGAAACCGAGAATAGGATGTTGAAGAATATACTTACTAAAGGTGAGGACTCATAGCGCTGAGGTGGAAGATGATTTATCTTAAGGTGAAATTCATCTTGCATTAAGTGTCATAACTCGCATTATATGATGAGTGAGGTTAACAGGCGAAATGTGCCAATACCGAATAATTGGTGGATTAGCGTCGGTTAAGCGTGATGGATGAGCGAGATGTCAAGGAGATATCAATCAGCGGAGGAACTTCATTGTCAAGGAGATTAGCATTTTGACCTCCCGCGGCTAACGATTGATCTTGGGGGAGATGTGTTTGCCGGTAGTGTCGTGTTCCTCGTAAAAGTGATCATCTCATTTTGAGACTCTTCCATTGCATCTGATCTTAAAGAGATTCCTATTGCCTTCACCAGCAGTCACTATCGAAGTGAGGCGAAAGCTTGGCATCCTTGGTTCAAGGATTGGTTTGAGTGAGGAGTTGGAGCGGAGGCTGTTGTCAGTATTACTATTGGCCAGTGTTCATTGTGATTAAGGGTTTTTCATGATGGCGTCAAAGCTGTTGTGTGCTAAAAATCGTTGGTAGAATAAAAGTTTCTTCTGCGAGAATCTAGCACACACAAGAATTAATAAGAGAACTCTAGAATTTTTATATGAAAAAATCTTGAAAAGAGGGAAAAAAATCGGCTGGCAAAAAAAATCTTCCACTATGTATTTGTTTCAAAATAAAATCTTTCGATAACGGGATTACTGTATATTAGAATGGCGTGAGAATCCAGAATCGACAACAACAGTATATAATCACGTTCAGTTGTAATAATGTAGATGATGGTGAGAATGAGGTTAGCGGCGATGATGAAGGTGTCGCGTGATGGATTGTGAGGGAGAAACTTCGATTTATATCTCATGTTAGTGAATGGCTCACGCAGGTCTCCTAATAGAAGAAGTATTTGTTAAGAGGCACATTATTATGAAAACGGTGGAGCAACACTGATCAGCTATTACTTTCGGAGGTTTATTATTACATTTTGCATTCTGTCCTTCTTCCTTATCCAGCCGAAGAAACCCTTCCCTTTGCTGGCTTCTTTTCGCTGGATGCATTATTCCCTCCGATCATCTCCTCTGCTTCCATGGCCTTCACTTTATCATTGTGATTCTTCATGATGGGTTTTAGGATAAGCTCTGCCATTGCCTTTCGCCTGTGAAGTGATGGAGTGACTTCAACTTAAACTTCCAATTTTTTTTTTCTTTGAATCTGTGTTTGATGTTTATACTAATGAAGGGCTACCTATATGACTAGATGGTCAACAAATGCTGCAACTTGGACCGTCAAAAGTGTTTACTCCTTCACCTGGCCGCGTTGGCTTGGTCGTGCTTATTTGTCCACCGGTCCACCCTCACCATCAAGTGGCATACTTGCAATTTTATTTAAACAATTGGAGTATTTTATTTATAAATTTTATTAAAAAGCAATGTGATTCAATAAATATTATTTTGGTTTTAACTTATATATATATATATATATATATATATATATATATATATATATATATATATATATATATATATATATATATATATATATATATATATATATATATATATATATATATATATATATATATTCATTGTTTGATATTTAGAACTAATTTATATCTCAAATAATATTAATAATTTTTTATGTACATAAAAATAAGATAGTTTAATATATATGAAGAATATGATTAGATCGATAATTGTAGTATCTCATCCAAAAGAAATTTTTTAAAAAAAAAAGTAAATATAAATAATATGAGTTATCCATCATAGGTACTAAAGTTTATAGAATAATTGCTTTATAATTACTGCCGGACTAAAAAAATTATAATAATAACAATCAAAATTTATCAATTTACAAAATTAAAATGAACTTTTTTACTAGTAAATTTGTGCATTTATCTGTCACAAATAAATCATTAAAAATTTGGGAAAAAATATGGATTAATATTTTATTATGAATTTTGATATTTGAATGAAAAGTGTTATATTTATAAATAATTAAGATTTGTGCGTATTTATAAACTTTATTAAAAATTGATGTAATTCGATAAATATTATTTTGGTTGGTAGGTAAAATTTTAATATTTATAGCAATAATTGTAATCTCTATATCTAATTATTTGTTTAAATTATATTCATAGTTTTAATATACATAAAAATAAGATAGCTTATATATGAGCATAGAATAAATCATTAAAAAAGTATTTAAAATATGGTTAAATGAGTATTCTATAGAGCTCATAAAGGTAATTTGTTAAAACACAAATAAATATGTTAATGAGCATGGATGAATGAGTGGGTCAATATGTATGATTAGTCATTTAAATGATTAGTTTTTAAAATTTAATTTAAGCAAATATTTTATGTGAATTACTATATAGATGCTCATCAAGAGCACTATTTGAATTTTATTACCCTATCTCTGTCGTGGATAAATTACTACAATCTCAATCATACTTTTTCTCATTGCATCCTCCATGTTGGCATACATGTTAAGAGCTTCTTTTGTTGGCGTTAACCTCATCTATGGTAGGACATAACCAACACAATGATTGCTCTTTCTCTGATTTTGGAGTTGATCTTCCTTGCATCATGAATTATGCACTTCTCAACATTTCGTTATCTCCTTCAACCATTGTCTTTGATATTACGATGTAATCGGATATTCTTATCACTACTATATCTCGGAAATAACATTCTCCTCCTCCAATTGGTGGTTGCTAAAGATGGTGATAAACTAGTTATAGTAATATTGCAAACTAAAGGCAAACAATGTTCATTATAACTCCTATGATAAACTATAGAGTTTCCCTTCCACTCTTAATTCGTTTGCTAGGTGACCTAGGGAGAGAGAATTAACAATTACTTCATAGGTTGGATGCACATTATACCAATTGAATGGCAAGTGATTCAAACCCTTAATCAGATTTATTCTAATTCAATTAGATTAACTTAAGCTCACTTTACAGCCATACACTCTAGATGACTCACTTAATTGACCTACCACATTTAGACTAGTCCACCTTACCCATGGGTTAACTTTAAATAGCACAATTGACCAAATTCATCCTAATTAATTTTGCATAAAACACTAGTTTGATTCTCTAAGAATCTTATCACCATCCTAATTATTTGTTTGTATTGTTATGGCCAACCTGAGATAAAAACTAGCTATCAATCAAGGGCCTTTGAAAGTTAGTAGTCACGACTAATGATTTGCTTTCAAAGACATTTAAGAAATATGAAATGAATGTCTTTGCTTGCTTCCCTAATAATTTAATTTGGTTGGAAACACATGAATTGCTTTGTTGGGGTTGGGAGACAACCAAGAACTCTTATAAAAATTGTTATCATAAGTAGGTGATCTATATTTTCCTCACTATAATAATGGTGAGTTTCCTTTTCTAAGATAAACATTCTTTCTTCATTTTATAGGTCACCTTCACCTTCAATCGATTTGATAAATCTCTATCTTTTTTTGTTTGTGGAAAAGTTCATGTATTGCCTATTTTTCAACAATGAGATACTTTTAGATAACCTTAACTTGAAGGGGATATTTTTATCTCATTGTCTAACTCTAACCATGTTCTTATTAAATTTTTTGCATATAAAATATTTCTTACAAATTCATCATTATGAGGTTACTTAAATAATCATTTAATTATGAGATAACCAATGAATCCTATTATCCCATTTTAAATTGTATTTACTCATTTTCAAACTAAATTTTTTTGACAACGTATTTTCTCAAAGTTGGATTTTTTTTTTTTTTTTAGTAATCTATTACATGCAACTGTCCCATCTATGAGTTTGATTGTTGGAGGATGCTAATGTAAGTGAGTTTTCTTATAAGATTTGCATTGACCCTTGAAAAATAGTTATGTAAGCTTGTCTTTGAGATGGTTTCATTTTTGTGTATAGATTATCATCTTCTTGTCTATAACATACTCTTTTATACGATAGTAATTAAATTTTTCTTAAGAAAAGATACACTGCATATGCTTGAACCTAGATTGATCATAATAGCTCTTTTTTTTTTTTGGATAAGAAGCTTAGTTCTTTTTTTTATTTTGGATAATTTCACAATGATTGATCAAGAGCCTCTTAACATAGAGGCTCCTATGAATTCTTCTCTTTTATATTCTAAAAGCTTTGCATATGCTTTATTTGCGTCTTAGAAAATCATGGTAGAGTAAAGTTTACGTCTTATCTTTATTGAGTCAAGACATATAGATGTTTCAAAATTAATTATAAAACTCAAAACTTTAAATTGAAAAATATGAAAGAGGGAAAACATCATATATAAAATCTTCTACTATGTATGTTAGTAAAATTTTTCCGATATTATGTATATGAGAACGATATATCATGACAACAACATATATAATGGTTAGAATTAAATTCTTGGTAGTAGATGATGATGAGCTCGGCTCGACATGATGGTAAGAGTGGTAGTCGTAATGGAAATGATGGTCGGCGATCCTGAGTATTGAGGTAATCCGGATCGGCGGCGATGGTTCGACGGGAATGTGGTGGTAACGCGATTATTTTGGAGGATTTTGCTTTAGAGCTCTCTCCTCTTTCAGTCTCCCATGTGAAGAATGAGGTATTTATAGGTGGAGGACGTTTCAGAAATACAAACTCGAACCACTCCACTATCAGCTCAAATGATTCCTTTGATCATTTGATGTATTTTAAGTATTTGAATGCTTAAATGAAATCAATTATGAGATCTTGGGCTTGTGATCAGTTCATTGAGCGATTTGATCACTTGTTTAAGTCTATTTAGAATTTAACTGATATCCCAAAGTTTTTATTGATATTTTAAGTGCTTGATCTCGTGATTTCAACTTAGGATCAACTTGCTTTTCATCAGATTTGTAATTCATTGGTATTTTAAGTGTCATATCGATTCTCTATTTTTTACATTATCTCCTCATCCAAAATATATAGAATACTTGAAAATAATAAATTCTTTAATAAAATTTGTGGTTCCATTAACCATATATTTTGAGAGAACAAATATTCATGGGAGCACAAGATTATGATTAATAAAGTGCGAGCATAATGCAATGCGATGCTGAAAGGTTTTTATGGATCCACATTCTTCTTTTATATTGATGAAACGCACTTGATGATTGATGGAGTGCATGATATGCCTTCAATATGCCGTCGTTAGATCATCTCCGGTCATTCACCAGGAGAGTCATTTGTCGGCCGTGTCATTGAAATCACCATAACAAGCTATATGCACTATAATGTTATAAATTGGATTCATTATCTTATTGATTTTGTAATAAATTATCTAAATTTTTACTCAAACATCAATATGAAAGATTATTGAAAATGATTCTTTACCCTAATTCTAATTTTTGATATTATATATAAAATATCATCATTATTTATTTTTATTTAAGTGAAATATATTTTTTAAATATAAAAAAATATTAAATAATTAAATATCTAATTTTAAATATTAAATATATAAATATATATATGAATTATGTAGTATGTATGTAAATTTTTCTTTATTTTATTATCCAGATAAAAAATTCACTTCACTTAAAAGAAAATCTAAATATATGATGAATGGTGCAAGTTCTATTTTTTTTCTTCCAAATTTTTTTCTTCCAATTTTTGTCTTTGTTACCTAATCAAGAGACTACCAAGCATGATTCTCTCTCTCTCTCTCTCTCTCTCTCTCTCGCTTAATATTTGATAGCCTCCTTCAGTAGGGCTGTTTGAAACTATATGATTACATATTTGTCGCTTAATATTAAAAAAAATTAACAAGTGTTATTTTTTAATTTTATTTGAATATTTTAAATTTATAGATGTGAATAGTATAATTTAGATGTGAAGTTATAATTTTAAATATTATATATATAAATCCCTTAAAAAAAAGTCTCCATGCCTACTCACAATATCTCAATTAATTGTTACTACTACTATGAATTTTTTATTAGAATATTGAGAATATTTTTATAAATTATAAGATAACTTTATTGATAGTTTTAATTTTCAAACTTGATTCAGCCAAGCTCAGATATACATCACAAGTGTGAATTTATGAAATTAATTTAAATATCTCAAAAAAAATTTCTATAAATAAGAGATTTAAGAGTTATTTAGGATCAATTTTGATTTGTATTTCTTTTATTTTTATGATATTTTGAAAAATATGTTTATTTGATATATTTATATATATTTTTATTTTTTAAAATAAATAATATTATTTTAAATTTATTAAAAATAATTTTTAAATATTTTAAATATTTTAAAAAATAATAATAACTATTAAATATATTTTACTTCTAAATAAGACATAAATATAAAACAAAAATAAAAAATAAAAATGATCCCAAACAGCCTTTTAGAATCTATGTTCTTTAAAAAAAAAAGGGCCAAATTATTAACTCCTAAAATAATCAAGCGGGCATTCAGCAATGTGCTCGGACTGCTCACCATCTCCCAATACAAATAGATTAAAAAAACATACTAATATAAAAAGTTAAAAGTGACATTTTAATATTAGTAAATATTAAATTCCCATCTCTTATTAGTAGTATATATGTGCTTACTAGCGGAAAGCGGATGAATAATTATAAATAGATTTTTGAATTTACTAATAAGACTTTTGTTTATAAAATATATTAATTGTATTTCTTTTGAATTTTATGAAAGATTTAGTTGCTTATATTATAGATGTAATGTAAATCAAATGTGGGTAATTATAGTGTTTGAATGTTTGATTGGATATAAACAGAACATGATATAAAATTTTAGGGGCCGTATGGGGTCATTTTTATTTTTTATTTTTTATTTTGTATTTTTATTTTATTTTATTTATATTTTATTTAAAATAAAATTTATTTGATTGTACTGTTTATTTTTAAAAATATCCAAAATATCTTTTAGATATAGATATTTTGAGTATTTTTAAAAATAATATTATTTATTTTTAAAAATAAAAAATAAAATCAAATAAAAACACTTTAAATAAATATATTTTCAAAAATAACATAAAAATAAATAAATAAATAACAAATAAGATTGATCAGAAACAATCCCTCAGTGAAAATCAAAGTCACATTTTAATTCAAATTTCTTGTATTTAGAGATTACTTGTTTTTAAATACAATATCAAATTGCTATGACTGTCACTTCTCGTAGCTGCCATTAACTACCATCATTATCGTTGCCACTTGCTGCAAGTCACTAATGCGGGCACTGCCTCTTGTGAGCTCTATGGGCACCCTCACTTGGGGTGCAACCGAAGTCAGTGACTCATGAGCTCGAGCACTCAATAGGCTGCTTACTATTCATATCCTCGAGTTCGAAGCTAAAAGGATCGCCGACTCATTTAACAAGCTCGAGCTCGAGTAAATAGAGCTCGGATCGCTTCATCAGCCAAGTCGGTTTGGGATATTCCGCCCGCAAATCCATCGAAGTTATATCCTTGCCTCAATTCAATCCTCCTCTCGCTCTCTCTCGCCAATCGCCGCTCTCGACTCTCTCCTTTCTCACCTTCGAGTTCTACTCACTCGCTTCTCTCGCTCTCACTCGACTCTCGACCCGCTCTCACATCTGAGTTTCCTCATCTTCCTGGCTTCAAATCCCGATCATGTGGGTGACGGTAGGAGGTGAAAGTTATTTCATGTTCCTTGTCCTCTTACTCTCTTAGATAGCAAATCGACTTGATCTTGGTTGGTGGTTCATTTTCTTTATGCTCTCGACAGTGTGTAATATCTATGTTCGCTTTTGATGTTCTTTGAATTAGGTGTCTAATGAGTAATGACTATGTTCTGGTTGTGATGATTATTTGATTTGATGATGTTGTAACTGTTGTTCAACAACGGAAATCATTTTTATGTCGGTTCAAGGTGTACCGGTATCTTAATGCTATGTTGGGTACAAGATGTGTGATCTTTCGATTAGGTGTCTAATGGCTATGTTCGATTTTGATGATAATTCAGATTTGATGATGTTGTAACAGTTGTTCAACAACAGAATTAATTTTTATGTTGGTTTGGTAACTTTGGTTTCGGTGTGTATGTTATCTGTTATACTTTTGATAATAGAAAGAAAATTATAAATCTAGACTAAAAAAAGTTTCCTTACCACAAATTTAATTTCTTGATAGTAACCTCTATTTCAAGGTTAAAGAGTAGTCATCTTTCTTCATGCTGGCATTCTATTTCTAAAGAATTCTTCCTTTGCTATTTGTTAGAAAATGAACAAAATCATTTGCAAAAGCCCCACAATGAATCAAAAAAAGGTGGCTGAATGTTAGAGTCTGTTTGAACAAAAAAAAATAAGAATAATCATAAGAATGATATGTAGAACAGATGCAATGTGAGGGTCTGGTTAACAAGACAGAAAGTTACATTAATTATATATAGAGCAGCCGCAAATGATGCAAGAAAATATATGAAGCATGGAAATTTCAAGAAGTGTTGTGGAGTAGAGCATGAAGAACACACTGTTCAAACCTTAGATAATATTATTTTAAGGCTACACGTAGATCATGACATTGCTCTTATCATGGGTTTTATATTACTTTCCAAAAACTTCATGTAATCTTCTAAGAAATACAGTGATGTGCTTCATAATAGATTTTACTTCATGACATTTCTAAACTATCATCCCAAATAACATTTAATACATCATCTTAGAGCTGCATTTTTTTTTTTTTTGCCAATCAATGCCCTCTATAGTTTGGTATCCTTGGTGGTCTTTGGTGGTTGTTTGGTGGTCTTTGGTGATTTTTTGGTGGTCTTTATTGGCTGTTTGGTGTAGTTTGGTGTTTATGGTGGTTGTTTGCTGCTCTTTGTGGTTGATCTTTGTGGTTCTTTGGTGGTCTTGTGGTTGTTTGGTGGTCTTTGGTGGTTGTTTGGTACGCTTTGGTCTATAGTGGTCTGTTGTTTTGGTGGTTTGGCCAGTGGTCTTTGGTGGTTCTTTCTTTGGTGGTCTTTGGTGATCTTTTGGTCTATTTGGTGGTCTTTGGTGGATTGGTCGATTGGTTTGAATTAGGTATATTGGCTGTGATGGCTATGATGTTTCTCATTTTTGTTCTCTTTAACTATTAGGCTGGTAGCATTATATGTGATTGTAACTATTTTAAAGAAGTTTGCTCACATATATTATTGCTCCTTGATGATTTGACTAAGCGAGCCTTTCTTTTTCTATCCCTTATATTTATGTTATATCTTTATTGTATCTATGATTATTTTCTTTTAGAATCTTGCGAATTTTTGATTAGGTGGATACCGAAGACTTCAAGTTGGAGCCTTGGATCACTTCAACTGAGTGATATTTTTCCGTTGAAGACTTGAAAATGGGCCGTGCATTTCTCAAAGGGATCAAGGGAAGATGTTGATTTCAATTTAATTTTTTTTATAAATAGATGGGGATGGATGTTTAATTACGTAATTTGTATGTAGCTCTTTTTTTTTAGCATTTAATTTTTCTTTCAATATTTTGTAACTTTTTTTTGTACTTTATTTGAGTTGAAATTGCATATATTTGTAATATAAAACCTCAAAAGACTCAAATTAATTTAATAAAATATTCTGTAATTTTTTTAATTGATCTTCAAATGTTTTTTGGTGCTCTTTATTAGTGTAATTGACTTCAAATCGAAATAAATGAGCCAAGCTCGAGCTTCATCGAGCCAAGCTCGAGCTTCTAATCGAGTAAAATGAGTCTAGCTCGAGCTTTAGTTTATCAGTATGAGTTCAAGCACATAAGCTCGAGGAGTTCGAAGCTCGAAGCTAAGAGTAAGCTCGAGCGATATCTCGAGCTCACCCTCACCAATCGACCGCATCACCACTATTAAGTTTAAAATGATTTCATTTTATTTCAAACTAAAATAAATAAAATAAAGTAAGATAAAATCTTATAAATATCTTATACTTCATCATTTATCTCTAAAATATTTTAAATATATTACATTTTTTATTTTCATTATTTTCAAATATGTTTATTCTTTTCTCTACAAATCGAATGAGTTACTTAAAAGCGTGCTTGCTTCACAATTTAAATTTTCTCAACTGATATTATTTTAATGAAATTGAATACATTTGTTGCCTGCTAGAAAACCAGTTGCAGTAGAATAAAAGTTTGCTTTTGTTGCGAATCCAAAGACACAAATATTCAAGAATTAAAACCCAAAAAATTTTACGTGAAAAATATCTAAAAAAGAGGGAAAAATCACGTAGTAGAAAAAATCTTCCACTACATCTGCTTTCAGTACAATATTCCGATAACGGATTAGAATTGTATATGAGAAGGGCGACAATGGGAATCCTGAATCGAATACAACATATATACGTCGTTATATAGAAGTAGATGATGGTGAATCGAGTCAACGACCGACGATGAAGATCGCCATCATGGTGACCAAGCGGTGGTGGTATGGTGACGGATCGGCCGACGCGAACGCGGCCGGTGACCGCGGTGGCCGGTGGATGGTAATACGGTGATAATATCGGCCGTGGTGATCACGCCGATCGGCGATGATGACGCCAACGATGGTTGACGGCGACCGGCGATGAGGGGCGATGAGATCGCCGGTGACACGACCGATCGATGACGACGAGAATCGCGATGACGATGGCAATGACCAAGCGGTATACATCGCAGTCGGTGGCGATGACCGTGAAGATGGTAATGACGACCGGCCGAGATTGATGGAGGATCGGCGATGGCGGCCGACGCCGGCAATGGTTGGCAACCAACGGGGTGGCCTACACCGCCGAAAGTGGTGGCATTGTTTGGAGGATTTTCAAGCTTTAGATCTCTCTCTCTCTTTTGCCCCTCATGTGAAGAATGAGGGAGGGAGTGACGCTTCGTAAATACATGCAAAACCCATGCCACTCCACTCCATGACAAAATTTCAAAATGATCATTTGATCATGTATTTTAAGTATTTGAATGCTCAAATAAAATCAGAATTATGAGATCTTAGGCTTGTTAGATCCAGCTCATCGAGATGCTCGATTTGACTATAAACACTCCATGTTTAAGAGCTATTTAGAGATTTAATTGATATCCCAAAGTTTTCAATGATATTTTAAGTGCTTGATCTCGACCATTTCAACTTAGATCAACTCATTTGACATCAAGATTCATACTTTGACTGGAGGTATTTTAAGTATCATATCGTTCCTATTTTTGGATGACATTCAATCATCCAAAAATATATATACCAAATACTTAAAAATAAAGGAAATTTACCCATTAACCATACATTTTGAGAGAAGAAATCTTCATGGGAGCACAAGATTATAATCATGAAAGTGGGTGCATGGCAAATGTGTGTGTACGTACGGTGCAAGATTTGGTTATGGACCCATTCGCCCCACGGCACGCTGTCTCAAGTGGGTACGGGCGCTCATGGGCGGCGGTAATGCGGTTCGCATGGTCACCAGGTTGGTGCATGCAACCACGATGGCATAACAAGACGGACCACGCCAGGCACTGCAGAAAGAACGCCCATTTTGGCATTTATAATTTTCGGTGGTTTTCGCGATCTTTGCCTATAGGTCTATAAAACCCTCCTAGGCTGGGGAGGCACACTCATATGCTCTAATTCATTTTCTTCGAGATTAGTCGCCGGAGTGATCAAGCCCAGCGTACATACGTCGATTTTCCCTCGAAAGAGGCCAACTAGCTTTGTTGACCGGGCCCGAGGAGATCAAGGCCCGCGGTATACATCGTTATAATTTTCTCGAAGAGGCATCAAGCCTCGTTGACCGACCGGGTTTGGAGGTGATCAAGGCGCGCATACATCATGGTCTGATTTTCCTCGAAGAGGCGTCTGCTCGGCCTGCAACCGAGTTTAGAGGCCATCACCCGTAGTTCTTACTTTTTCTTGTAGGAAATTGGATTTCTTGCAACTTCATGGATGGTTCAATAGTTGATAACCGCCAAGATGGGGAGGAAGTTAGCTAGAACCATCGTTGAATGATTATGAAAGTTTGGTGTAATTTGAGCATCATTAGAGGAGAATAACTTCTCTTTCTCTAATTTTTTTTTAGGTGATATACTCTTATTTTATTTTTACCTATCTGGGGTGATTAGTCAGAATATTATTCGACGACGCTAACTTGTACGGATGAGGCCGTGGGAAGTCCACCAATGATCTTTTGGCCTATCCTAGGTATTAGTCAAAATATTATTTGACATCTTACCTATATGGAAGAGGTCATGGGATGTCCACCAAGGATCTTTTGACCTATCATGTGTGTATTACAAATATGGAAGAGGTTCCGATCAAATCCCCATGGGATTGATCATGCCCCTAAGATATACATGAAGCACATTTCTAAGTGAGAGGATTAAATGAAGGAGATTATTTATATGCAACAAGCTTGAAAGAAAAAACTATGAATTTATTACTTTGAAAAGGTTGGTGATACAATCATAAGACGATTTTAGCACATATATGAGTTTGAAGAGGAAAAGACAAACGAGACAAAATAAAAGTTACAATAATTATGCAGTAGGAATTACTGATAATATTTTCAAAGATTTTCAATGTTTCAAGTTCGAGGTAAAATTTTTTCCTCTGGATCCTTGAGCTTGAATGTTCCTGGCTTTACTATAGCTATAACTACATATGGGTCATCCCAAAGAGGTGAGAGTTTATTGCAGGGCCTTTTGCTGCGACTTAGACCAAGTCATCGCTGATAGACAGACTTTTACTCTTGTTGAAGTGCAAGCTACCCTTTGGTGATAGGGGAAGTAAGTAGAGTAGCCCGAGTTTGGGAGTAGGTCCAAATACTGTCGGAGTTTTTCTTTATTATCATAATGATCGAATAATTGAACTCTTGGACTTGGAACCCCAATATCAACTGGTATAATAGCTTTTGTGCCGAAACACAAGTTATGTGGTGTCTCACTAGTCAGGGTTCGCGATGTAGTGTGGTAAGCCCAAAGGACATTAGAAAGCTCATCAATCTATTGCCCCCAGCCTTTTCAAGACGTGTTTTTAGTCCTTTGAGTATAATCCTATTGGTAGCTTCCATTAGTTTGAGGATGTGCTACACCAGCAAAGAATTGAATGTGAAGATCTTTGCAAAAGGACGTAAAGACTTTTTCATTAAATTGGGTTTCATTGTCAGTGATGATCTTTGTAGGAAGACCAATCGACATACTATATTTTTTCAAATAAATTATTTAGCATTTGCCTCCAGATTTTAGCGAGTGGTTACCACCCATTTAGTGAAGTAGTCGATGATTAAAATGATAAACTTTGTTCTGATGTTATTGGAAAAGGTCTCATGATATCAATTCCCATCGAGCAAAGGTCGGGCTTTGAAGGGATGAGATATGTGGCATAGAGGAGGTTAGAGTGCAACTGACAACTTGCATATTTTTTTGTGAACTCCAAGGCATCTTATTTCATCGTAGGCCAATAGAACTATTGCCTTATAATTTTAAGGGCTATCACCCTTCCTCCTAGATGTTCTCCACATATCCCCGAGTGAACCTCTCTTAATGCGTAATCGGCCTCTGACGGTGAAAGGTATTTAAGGTATGACCTAGAGAAAGCTCTTTTGTATAGTTCACCTCCAATAACAATAAAGTTTGAAGCTTATCTTCGGAGATGAGTTGCGTAGTAGGTCTTCGGAAGGGTCCCTTCTTGTAGATAGGATGGGGTCCATCCACAGGTTTCTTTATCTCATTAATTGCTTGTATTACCTATGACTCTTGGATACTAGAAAAATATATTTCTTCAACATGCATTCTCTTAAATAGATCTCCAATAGCAAATGTAGCAATCTTAGCAAGAGCGTCAGCTCGAGTATTCTTCTCTCACAGTATGTGAATGATTTGATGTGTCTTGAAATGGGCAAGAAGTGACTTTACCAAGTTGAGGTATTGTGCCAACTGAGGATTATGAGTATTAAAGTTTCCTCAACCCTGAGAGTCATGTGGATCACTAAGTCTTGAGCTTCCATAATCGATGAGTCTAGTCTCAACTCTGATGAGAGCCTCATATTCACCATATTATTAGTTGCAAAAAAATTTTAGTAAGCCCATACTCTAAGGTATTCTCTTGGGGAAATAAGAAAGATTCCTCGCCTCACCAGTATCAAGCTCCATCAACATAGAGGGTCCATTGAGGAGACGATGCGGGTAGATAGCTCATTTGAGTTGGAGCATTCTACTATAAAGTCTCAAGTACTTGAGACTTTATATAGGTAGAAATGGATATCAAACTCTCCCAATTCTACATACCATTTAATTAACCTCCCATGCCTCTGGGTAGAATGACCTAATGATAAATGAGTGTAAACGCCAATAGAGCTTGGAAATATGGACAATTTTTGCGCTGAGAAAACTAAAGCTAGAGTCACCTTATCTGTCAATGGATAACGACTTTCTATATCGAGAAAATTTTGCACATAGTAAATTGGTCGTTGTATCCAATTTTTCTTCGCACTAAAATTGAACTTATCGGGAAGAGACCGAGATATAAGTATAACATCTCACCTGCTTGGATAGTAGGGTGGAGATGTTAAATACTCCTTAGTTGCTCAAAAGCGACATTCAACACCATAAAGAATGACAAGTATTTATCCCAGAAGAGCAAGAAAACGGATAAAGAGTACAATTCCCATTCAAACGTTGAACTTCTTTGATATTCTCCGGAGGAGTCATATCTTTGAGAGTTTTGATTTTCTCGGGATTAGCCTCTATCCCATAGTGGGTTACCATAAACCCAAGAAATTTTCTCGACGTGACCCAAAAGCACACTTGGTCGGGTTAAGTCACATGTTATAACATCGAAGAATGTTAAAGCATATTTCTAAGTTAGAAATATGTTGTGATTCTTCCAAGATTTTTACTAACATGTCATCCACATATACCTCCATCAGCGCATAGTAGGTCTTTAAAACCTTATTCATAAGCGTTGATAGTACGCATTTTAACCCAAATATAACTTGGTAATATTATAAACCTTTATATGTTTGAAATACTGTGGCTTCTTCATCTATTGGGTTCATTTTTATTTGGTTGTAACTAGAGTAAGCATCCAAAAAATAGAGCATTCGATGTCCATACGTGGAATTAACCAATTGATCGATTCGAGGAAGAGGAAAACTATCTTTCGGGAAAGCTTTATTAAGGTCAGTGTGATCAATACGCATTCTCCATGTTCCATTTATCTTCTTCACCATGATAATATTTGCTAGCCATGTAGGGTAATGTACCTCTCGTATGAATCCGCTTCTAGGAGCTTGTTAACTTCTTGTTCAATAGCTTGGAGGCGATCGGTGTAAAAAACTCGCTTCTTTTGGATGATCGGTTTGAATGTTGGATCAATCTTGAGAGTGCATGATCACATTGAGTTGACCCGCATATATCCGGACTCAAGAAGATGTCTTGATTTTGCAAGAATTCTATTTTTCCTTTGTTCGTCGAGAGTGATCCAACTTACATTAGTTGGTCATCTGATAATGCAACAGAGAGCAAGTGTTTGACAGGGGAAGCTTTCCGGGGTACTTCTTCATCTTGAAAATTAAAATCTTCGATGTTGAGGATCACAAAAAGGCGTGGTTGAGCTTGTCTGAGGTAACATGATTGTGTTATCTGTTGATTTTCACAGACCACCCTAACCCCAATGGGGATTTTTTATCTTAAGATGAGATACTGAAGTGATGGCACCGAAAATTGATTGGAGGGTCCTTCCGAAGATAGCATTATATGTTGAATTTGACTTGACCACCATGAATTGGATTGAATGAGTCAATTATCGAGGGAACTCTCCGAGGACAACAGGAAGGGTGATTATCCCCTCCACTCGCACAGGGTGATTATCAAACTCGTATAATGGTCCTACAACGGGTTGGAGTTTTTCCCTAACTAAGCCCATGCTAAGAAATGTGGAGTAAAATAAGACATCAATAACTCTATCAATCAAAATTCTCTTAACATTATAGCATGGGTCACCCCTCTGCCGATGACAAGTGGATCTTGATGAGAACATGGACTCCTTCTATGTCTGAGTCATTAAAAGTGATGTAATGATTAATACAAGATTTCTTGAACTCTGACTCTTCAGAGATGAAAATGAGAACTCGATTAGATAGTATTGGTCCTCCCGTAATTGTTTTAATTTCCCCAACTATTCAATGACTATTTTGTTATTTCTATGAAGATTATCTTGCTTACCCCCCAATTAGAGTTATGTTTGTTTGAGTCGATTGATTCTTCACGAATTGACATATATATCCTTGTTGAATGAGCCTCTCGATTTCTTCTTTGAGTTGTTTGCATGCCTCGTATGTCCAATGACTTCGATGGAAGTACAATATTGTATTGAATTTGAGGATGTACCATGATATTTTCTTCATCTAATGGGAGGTGACGGATGTGTTGAGGTGTATTCTTTTCTGTCGCTTCAATGATGAGGTGGAGGGAGATCACGACGCTTGTTGTTTCTTTTGGCCCATTTCAGCGCTCTTACATTTTCCTATAGATTGTTCAAATTATTGATGGGCATTAATAGCCTCATCAAGATGTGCTTCCACCGATGAAGTTGTATGCGGTGACCGCATTAGTGAAGTAAAAGGTCATGGAGCTCCCAAGGAAAACTCCTCTTAGTAATTCAGGGTCTACCCCAAGTATTTGGCGAACTTCTAAGGAGAACCTATGGAAGTATTCCTTAATTGATTCACCCTAATTTTGACGAATGCCGGAGAGATGGGAGGAATCTTTAATGATCCTCTTTGTAAATGAACGTTCCACAAAGATCTTGGCGAAGTTCATCAAAGGTATGGATGGATCCCCTAAGGAGTATAACCAAGTGGCTTGCCCCTTAAGGGTAATGGGAAAGACCTGACAAAGCAGTGTGTCAGGAGCTCGTTGGATATGCATGATGATCCTGTAATGGTCGATGTGTTCATGTGAGTCAGTTGCCCCATCATAAGAATCAATGCGCGAAAGCTTGAAACCTACGAGAATAGGATGTTGAAGAATAGCTTCAACTAAATGTGAGGACTATTCATAACTGCGGTGAGGGGGAGGATGATTTCTGTCTCTAAGGTGAAATTCGTCTTGCATTAAGCCACATAACTCTACACGTATAACATGATGAGTGAGGTCAACAGGAAGAGAATGTGCCAAGCTACTAGCAATAATTGGATTAGCTCACTTGAGTCAAGGCTGTGATGGATGAGTAACTAGTTCAAAGGAGATCAACATCACCGGAAGCTGAGGAACTTCATGAGATTAGCATTTTGACCTCCCCGCTAACCATCGATCTTGGGGAGATGTGTTTGTGGTAGTGGCGGTCGTGTTCCTTATAAAAGACGGATCATCTCATTTTGAGACTCTTCCATTCGATACATCTTCTTCTAAAGAGATTCATGTTATGCCTTCACCGCTGTGGTCACTATCGAGGAAGTGAGGCAGAAGCTTGGCATCCTTGGTTCAAGGATTGGTTTTGAGAGTGACGAGTTGAGCGGGATCGTATTACAGTATTGCACCTATTGGCCATGATGCGGGTGTTCATGGAAATTGTGATTGAGGGATTTTTCTTCTCATAGACGGCGCCAAACTGTTGCGTGCTAGAAAACCAGTTCGGTAGAATAAAAGTTTATGCCTTAGCTTTGTTGCGGAATCCAGCATACACATAGATATTCAAAAAATTAATAAGTGAACTCCAGAATTTTTATGTGAAAAAACCTCGAAAAGAGGAAAAAATCACGGGGCCTAGCCCAGCAAAAATCTTCCACTATGTATCTGTTTCAAAGTATAAAATCTTCCCGATAACGGGATTACAGAATTGTATATTAGAAGGGCTGACAAGGAGAATCCTAGAATCAAACAACAACAGCTATATAATGATCATAATACTTTTCAAAATTTTATTTGATAATATCACTTAATTTAACGTATACCCTATCAACTATACATAGACTTGGGCTACAAAAGAATCGAGCAGAGGCAAGTATGTGTGTATTCAAGTTCAAGCTTATTTACCATTATCGAGCTCGAGCTCGATTTAAGCTTTTGAACATAATCAAATTTGTTTGCGAGTAGCTACACATAAATTGTATCAATTAGAACTTATTAAGCCTAGAAAATTAAAATTTTAAATAATATTTGATATGACCCTGAAAATTCCTCTAGTCGAAGCACGAATCTTGATGCCGAAAGCAAGCTAATCAAAATTGAAACCGGTCGAGATCAAGCACTTAAAATATCATCAAAAACTTTGAGACATCGTTAAATTTCTAAAAGCTCTCAAATATGGAGTGTCTATAGTCAAATCGGCCCTCGACGAGCCGCCCAACAAGCCAAAGATCTTACACTGACTTTATTTGAGCATTCACACAAAATACCTCATATGATCAAGGGAATCATCATGCCATCCGATGGAGAGGAGTGGTTGGATTTTGCATGTATCTGAGATGTCACTCTCTAATCTATAAATAGCTCATTCCTCATGAGGGAGGCCAAGTGAAGGAGAAGGGGCAAGAGAGAGGAGAGAGCTCTAAAGATCCCACAATAAGTGCCCACTGATTGTCAACCACCGCCGGGCCGGGCCATCACCGCCACCGCCCGTTGTCATTCATCCGGCCATCATCACTACCATTTAACATCATCGCCAACATCGCCATCGTCAACATCATTAACATCTGCCAACATCATTGTTACTAAGAATCGGTTGCCCCTTTCATATACAATTGTAATCCTGGAAAAATCTTGTACTCAAACAAATACATACGAAGTTTTTTTAGCTGGATTTTTTCCTCTTTCTTTTTTCACGTAAAATTCAAGTTTTATTATTTCACTCAGAAAAGCACATGTATCTTGGATTTCAACCAAGGCGAAAACTTTTACTCTACCGCAACTGGTTTTCCAGCATGCACAATATTATTCATAAATAAGTTTTAATTAAGCTATAATCGAATCATAATTAAGCTCTTTTACGAGTTTAGTCATGAGCTTTAAATGATACTGTTTATAAATATAAATGAACTGAACGATTAGTAATTCAAACTTATTTATTTAGCAATATAATATTTAAAATTTTTAATTAATTAATTAATTAATTAATCATGAATATGCTCTAATAGAACTAAGTCACCAATAATTGTCAAATGTCAAACGTTCGGTTCATTTGAAGCCCTAACCCGGACGAACCCGAACTAGTGTCAATCTTGTGAATCCTGAGAAGTGTTAAAGTGAACAAACCGCAACTTTCGTTTATCGAAGCTATCTTTGCTTTGTGCCGACGATGTCTGTTCTTCGTCTTCCTTCCTCCTTTAATTTCCTTTACTCCTTTTCTCCTTCTTCAACGCCTTCTCTTTCCCCTCACCTTCTTTTCCGTAGAAGTAGGAATGAGGCACTCATTGATTGCCGCATCATCGGGAGAAGGTCCTTGATGCCGCCGTATGGAATGAAGGGGATTTTACCTTCTCTTCCCCTTTGCTGTAGTTCCCTTGATGCCTCAGCCTCTACCAATACCCATTTCTTCTCCACCTCGGTTGGATCTCCCCCACAATCTCTCTCTTCCTCCCAGTGGAATTTTGGCCCCAGGCATATGCTTCTTCTCAATATCGTAGCCTGCACGGTGAGTATACTTTAATACCTCGTACGGGATTGTAGTTTTTTTTCTTAAATTTGTATGACTTTTAGTCGATTTTTAGAGATCAAACTACATGAACATAGTTTCCCGTTTTTGTTTATTTTTTTCTTGTTCTTTGATGTTTTCAGTTTGTTTAACGATCAACTACACCCTTGTTACAGATAAAAAAATATGTATATATTGCTACTTCCTGTGAAAATTAATTACGTAAAAGGAATGAACATTATATTTGCTTAGGTGTTTTTCCCGTGTGTGTTGTTGAACAATTCTGACTATTTTAACAGGTTGCTATTTCGGCCTCCTGGTTGTTCTTCTCCGCCATTCCAACCCTTCTGGTAGCTTTGAGTTTACTTTCGAGATTTGTTTTCAGGAGCCATTTATCTGTTTTTTTTTTCTCTTGCTTTTTATTTAATTATGCTGTTGAAGAGTGTAGGCTTTTAAGAGGGCTGCTGAGTCACTGGAAAAGTTATTAGATGTCACTGCAGAGGAGCTACCGGATACTATGGCAGCAATGAGACTATGTGGGTTGGAGATAAGTGACTTGACCATGGAACTAAGTGATCTAGGGTTAGTCCTTTGAGCTTCCTTTTCCTCTTTCTCTAAGATCTAATCTAATTTGCCTGGCTGATAGAAATTGAAAATTTGCCAATTCTTACATTTATAATTTCTGCATTCCGATTTCTGCTTGCTTTTTCTTGCTGAATTCAAGAAGATCTCTTAGTTGAAAATTAAAATCCTCTCGATGATTAGACTAAGATGCCCTAACAGTGAATTTTAGTTTTGCATCCATTTTAGTGGCTCGGCTACCCTTTTTCAATGAATCGATTCGCAGGAAGTCTTTTTCCCCCAAAACAAAAAAAGAAACGAAATTAAGAAGAATGACTGCTTACTTCTTATTTTTGTTTTCTGTTCATCCTGATTTGGATTAATCTTGCAGTCAAGGGATAAAGCAAGGTGTGAGGAACTCTACTCGTGCTGTCCGCGTGGCCGAGGAAAGGCTACGCCGTCTCACTACCATGGATCCAATAGGTCAGTGGATCCTTCGATTGTTTCATCTCTAGCTGGAATATGAAGTAGTTTTTAGGATGGAATGGTGTGTTTTACTCACATCTTTACCTTTTAGCATCAACACAGGGACGCAACAGTCCAAAACAGATGGAGATGCTGCCATTAGCTAAAAGAGCTAAGAACATACGCGAAGGCGTTGTAAAGGGAAGGGCATTTTTTGGAGTTATATTTGGTGTATCACAATTTTCTCGATGGTTTTGGAACTTTTTCATGTGGCGGGTCAGAAGCGCTAGCATTGTAAGCAACCAAGAGCAACATAAGCTACCAAGAGCAATGCATTAGACTTTTTGTATGTTTGTTGTTGCTTCTATTTCACTTCTGTTCTTGTGAATGTAAAAGTGAGGTGAGCAGCGTACATATGTATTTACTTGTGGCTTTTTTTGTTGTTTCTGCATGCACGAACTATCTTGGATCAGTTGGTAATGCATTTACATTTTAATCTAATTCTGTGGGTTAGAATTTGACTTTTATGTTAATGAAAATGTACTTTTACTATCTTGTTTCTTCAAAAAAGGAGAAGGTAGGAACTAGGAATTGTTCTTTAAATCCTCATTATGCCCTCACTGTACATTGCCATGCAAGATTTTGAAAGAAAAAGTATTTAAATGATTTCATTTGTCTTCTTCATTCCAAGTATTTTTATTTCCTTTTGCCAGGAGAGGTTTATGTGTTAATGATTTTTTGGAAAGCTAGAAATAGTTGCTTAGAAATAAGGAATTGTACTTCAGAATCTTCAGGATCAAGCTCAACTGTTATGAATTATGATAGAAGCTTATTAGTAAAAGTTTAGGAATGAATGCGTATATATGCATATTATTAAAGTAATCAATCGGGACATTTGAACTAAGCTTTTTCTTTGTGCTCGAATACTCATTGTTTGCACTTAATTTTTTTAAGCGGCTATTTTTGGAATATTTAGAGACTTAGTCGTCATCTTTAGATACTTAGCCTATTTTATCTTTACAAAATATATATAACAATTGTGGGCAATGCAGTTGCTAGGCACAACAAATATCATATGTCCTTTTTTTTTTTTTTATTTATTTTTTTTTGCAATGGGTATCTACCCAACACCGCACACATCTTGTAGGTTGGGATATCAGGACTAATCCCATGCTCATGCCACATTCATCACCCACACGTTGTCCCCATTTACTTTCACCCTAGAGATATAGGTCTCCCCTGGAGGATTCAAACTCAGACGGAGGTTTTGCCACGCGCCACCAATCGAGCGGTTAATATCATGTCCTTAATGAAATTTTCTTTCTCATTCTACGTGCACAACCCATGAATGAACCCACCAAAGCACACCCATGCTTACAAGTTTAAGGAGATGATTTCTTATTCAAATCATTTTTAAATTTTAATCATGAAAATAGATACATGATAGTAAATTAGAGCAGAGACCCAATTTAAAATTTATATGAAGTATTAATTATATTCAATCAAATGATTGAATTTAACAAATTATTTCATTTTTTAAAATATATTTTTTATCTTCAGATAAAAAAGTAATTCGTTTTAGCTTATGAAGTCTAGTTTTCATATGATATATATCCATAAAAAAAGTATCGTTCACATGAGAATATATGGACTAACATACAGGAGAGACTTATGCAATGTAACATAAAGGAATTAGGCAATGCGTAAGAATAATATTAATTTTATTTTCATATTATTTTTAAAAATATGTTTATTTAGAATAGTTTTTATGTAATTTTATTTTTTATTTTTAAAAATAAATAATGTTATTTTTAAAAATACTCAAAATATCTAAAAAGATATTTTGAGTATTTTCTAAAATAATAAATACAATCAAATAAATTTTATTTTTAAGAAAAATATAAACAAAACAAAATATAAATATAAAATAAAACTGATCCCAAATAAAATGGAGAGGGCCAACGCTCTTAATCAGCCTGAGATGCTCCCTTCGTCTCCTCGCCGCCGGAAAATTTTAGTGAGAAATTTTTTTGATATAAAATATTATAGTGAGAAAATTTTTTTGATATAAAATATTATAGTGAGAAAATTTTTTTGATATAAAATATTGTAGCATATTTAAAAAAGTAACCAATTAGATTGATTTGTGAGAAAATGAGTAAAAAACAATTAATTCTCAAAAATATTTTAATTTAGATTTCGATAGGAAATTGCAAAAGAAAAAAAATCTATTTACTTATATCTACTAAATAAAATCAATTATTTATTAAATGTATTAAAATGAAACACCTCCAATAATATAAAATTGTGAATTAAAATATATTTGCATTCTAAACAATAAATTGTAATAATAAATAAAAATACTTACATAACACTTAAAGCTATATTATTTATATATTTAGATATTTAACATCTAAATTTTACCATTTACTAAATTTAACATGCTATTAATTTTTGCGATGTATCATCGCTCTTATTTTTCCTGTTAAGGGACTGTTTGTTAGATTCTTCGCAATATGCTGATAGCATGAGATGGTCGACTCTTTACAACTAAAAATTTTTAAGTGTGGAGGAATGAAAAATTATTATATGTGAAGTTTAAACGTAAAATTATATCTAAATTTTCATTGTGTATTGTACACAGATTGTGTAATGTGTACATCAAATTTTTTTTTTCTTAAAATTTAGAAGATATTTTAAATATTTTTGATATGACACCTTTTTTTTCCTTAAAATACTAATAGTCGAAGCACGAATCTTGATGTCAAAAACAAGTTGATCCTCAGTTGAAACTAGTCGAGATCAAGCACTTAAAATATTATTGAAATTTTTGAGATATCAATTAAATCCCTAAATAGCTCTTAAACATGGAGTATTTATAGTCAAATCGATCATCTCGACGAGCCGGATCTAACAAGCCTAAGATCTCATAATTCTGACTTCAATTAAGCATTCAAATACTTAAAATACATCAAATTATCAAATGAATCACTTTGAGTCATGGAGTGGAGTGGTTGTTTTGATGAAAACACCGCCTCCTCCATTATAAATAGCTCTCATTCTTCAATGAGGAGAGCGTGAGAGAGCTCTAAAGCTCAAAATTCTCCAAGCATAATCGTATACCACTCGCCACACCACCGTTGGTTGTCAACCAGCCGCTTGTACCGCCACCCTCGCCATCCGATCTCGTCAATCTTCATCACCATCACGATAACCTTCATCGTGGTCCATCCCCGTGTTCACCATCATTCACCACAGAATCATATAACTTGAACGTGATTATATGATCATGATTCTGATTCCATTATCAGCCCTTATCATATACAATCTTGTAATCCCGTATCGGGAAAACTTTATACTCCAAAATAAATACATAGTGGATGATTTCTACTAGGCTAGGCCGTAATTTTATCCTATTCTAGGATTTTCCGGGTAAAATTTCTGAGTTTTATTATTAATACTTCAATCAGTGTGTATTTGACTTCACAAGCTAAAGCGTAAACTTTTATTCTACTCTTGATTTTCTAGACGCATAATTTTAATACTAATAATACGTACAAATAAATATTTTGAACATAATTTTAAAAATTAAAATAGCTAAAATACATAATTTTTTAATTATTTTCTAATTGCACTTAAAATATTCACATACATATACAGTGTACTGATATTAAAAGTGCTTAAAATACTCTCTAAATTCTTACAAAAAAGATAAATTAGTGTATACTAATACATAGCCAAAATTCAAACTTTCACATGTAATAATTTGCTGTGTGAGAAAGGCATTTTAATGAAAATTAATGTAATGATGAGAAATATTATATTTTTTATATTATTTAAATTTTTTAATATTATGTGAATAAATAATAAGTTTTAGATATTAAATATATAAATAAAATAATTTTAAATGTGACATATAATTTTCATAATAGATAAAAGATACATTTACTTATATATAGCTAATATTTAAATTTTATTTTTTACTTGTATATTATTTTAGTAAATCACATTTAAGCATATGAAAAAAAAATTATTTATGTTAAAAAAATTAATAATTTTGACATTTTTCATGTAATTCAAAGATTTAATACAATGTAAATAAATATTAAAATTAAATATTATATATGTATATATAAATAATATAATCTTCTATATGAAGTCTATTAAAAAAAAGGCTTAAATCCGAACAAAGAAAATGGTGAGCTCCGGCCCATTACTATCCTCTGGGCTCAACAGGTACAGCGTCTCCGAATCCCTACTTCCCGCCACATGTTCAAAATTCGCTCTCAAATAGGCCACCTCCCCTTGATCTCCCGTCCTCCCATCCCCATCGGGAAGCACTCCGGCCCCCATCGACACCGCCCTAAGAAGCTCCATCAACGCCAGATCTTCCCTCCGTGGCCTCCCTCCTCACTGCGTACCCACTCTTCCTCCCATTGTAAAATAGCGCCCACATCCCTTCTTCCATCACCCTCCTCCCCGCCGCTCCGCTGCCAACACACGCAGCTTTCTCGCACTCAAGCGCGATCCTGACCATCCCGTTTCCCATCTCCCGCATAAGAACCTGCGTTTGCACGGCCATTTCGAGCACGACCCAAGGGAGGCTGCGCGGGCTCTCTTGGATGGAGAGGCTGACGCGGCCGCGGAGATGACCGAATAGCGTGCCAGTGACGCGCGCACGGGAAGCGTTGATGGTGTCGTGGTGGGGGAGGCGGCATCGGGGGGTGGTGAAGATGGGGAGGGTGCGGCAAATGGAGCGGAAGAGGCGGAGGGGATTGGGGCGGTGGCTGTAGTGTGGGTGGCGAGGGGGCAGGAGGAGAGTTGGGGCGCGGGGAATGATGGGACGGGATGGATTGTCGAGGTCGTCGAGAGCGGAGGAGTTGGATGAGTCGTGGCTGCATTGGAGACTGCCATTGGGAGGAGAAGGAAGGGTGGAGGGGCAGTGGGTTGAACGGAGATTTGAGGCGGGGGAGGGTGAAGAGAGTGCAGGCTATTTTAGGGGTTCTGGTAGGAATATGAAGAAGGAATACCAATGGACGGACGGCACCTGAATGAGAGGTAAAAGCAAGTTTGAACAACGGATTACGGCTCTATGGTGCTTTTTATTTTTAAGTTAAATGATTATTAGAATTATATATTGCGAAAAAAAAAAAAGCAATAAGAACTTTATATTTTAAATTAAGTGCTAATTATTATATCAAAATAATAATTATTCCACTGATTGTAGTAAAAATTCAAATGCATTAATTACCAAATCTGTTTTTAATTTATTATTTTCTTTATGTTAATTAATTTATAGTAAATAATATTATATTAAAAGTCTCGTATATTATTTTATTTACACAATTAAAGTGGTTCTCATAACTGACCGACGAGAATTAGTTACTTCTCTGTTTTTTGCTTAAACATCAACATATTTACCATTTTTTTTTAAGTATTTGATTTAAAATTTAAAAAAAAACTCAAATCTCCTATGTTTTCTGTATTTGAAGTTGATTTAAATAGCTTAAAATAAAATTAATTTGCCCCTGTGCTGCTTAGCCGAATTTCCCCAAGTAGCAAAGTTTTATACCTTCAATTATTTGTGAATACAAATTCATGTTGGTCGTAAGCCTGTTTAAGCTACCTTACGGGAGTATGCTAAGCACCCTCGTAACTCTTTAAGAGAAAACACTACTTAAAATGAAATAATAAGTTAAGGAAATAGTTACATTTCTGAGATTGATTAATAAATTTTTAAATTTTTTTAGAAAGATTAGTGAAAGTTTAGTTGTACAGAGATTTGGAGATTTTAGGAAGGGGCATAGCTTCACTTTTTTTTTTTTTTGGCTGATCCTTGTTTTAGTAATAATTAATATATTAGCGATCACAATAAACTTTAAATATAAAGTTCTTAGAAAGAAAAATCTTAACGAAAAATAAATCAATATTGTTTATACAGTAAAATTTATGCAATATGAGAACGAACCTTTCCTGCTGATCTTCAGCTTTGAGATTATTTTCTTATACTTCAACATGCACCATGATTTAACAAATTTATATCGATCAGTCTCAGGATCAATTCAGAGAAAAAATTTCAGATTTCTCTTTAACTGTAAAATGGTAAAGTATTTAGAATTAGCATAAAGTATTGATAGGCAATCTCATGTCGATAGATACAAATTTATTTTCAAAGATGTGCTTTACCGTACAATACCGACCATATTAACAAAAAATTAATCAACAAACAATGGCTAAAAGAATAGCTAATCTTTTAAAATGAACGAACAATGCAGCATTAGAAAACAGATGGAATTCTATACAAAGCACGAAGATGTTACTGAGCAAGCTTCCTCCATAAGCCTTTGGGTTGCACTAAGCTCTTCACTCTTCCGAAAACGAAGCCGGTCTTTGGAGGGTTGCCATCCACGAGAGAATTTTCATAAATCTCTTTGCACTCTTGGACCACCTGATAATACATATATATATATACATCCATTATGAGGAGTTTTATATTCTGTTGAGAGATTTGTATGTAGCGGCTAATCAATGTATAAAAATCCCTTGGATTTCAACAAATAATATCTACAATACTTTAGAAAAGAATAGGATGATTTATATACATACCACAATTTCTATGTAATTATGTCTAATTGCTAAATTTTGATATTTATATTTACAACACCTCAAAGAATGAAATGGTGTGTTCCCTTTTAAAAAGATAGTAATAGCTAGTGTTGTGAAAATCAAACCGAATATCGAAAAAAGAGAGATTCAAGATTTAATGATTGAATCAAGGTTGAATTGGATAATATAATAAATATAAAAAAATAATAAAATATAATTTAAATAATGTAATAATATTCTAATTTAGAACTCTTCATTTTTTTTAATATTTTGGATATACTTCTAAATTACAATTTTTAGGACATTATTTTCTTTATTTATTTAAACTATAAATCTGGTATTTTTATCCATTTAATTAAAAAAAAACTAAAATTTGATTAAATTTAAATTTGGTCAGTTTTTTTTATAACTGGTCCGGTTCACCAATTTATTAGTTCAACTCTGGTTTTGGCCAGTTCTATGTAGAGACGACTTTGGACTTTTAATTGAACCAGTCAAAAGACCAGTTCATGGTTGAACTAGTTGAACTGGACGGTCCGGTTCGATTTTAAAACCATAGTAATAGCAGCATTTTTGAGATAATGCGTGTGTGTATATATATATATGAATTTTGTGATATGTATGCAAATATCTCAAATAGAACATATTGAAAAAAGAATTCATGTAGTTAACCCACACATAATGGGATAAATGCTTCTTATTGTTGTAAATACCCCAAAAGAATAAATGATAGAAAAAAGAGGCCAGCCATGTTTCGAGGGTTTTCCATGAGGCTTAGTTTGGAGCTTGACGTGATTATGTTTTCTTAACTACTTTGAATTGGCTGACAAAATGGAGATATCTTGAAGTGTTAGGGTTGATCAGATGAGAATCATGTGAGAAGATCATAAATTTGAATTCTACCACAAGCTAATTCAAACATCCTTGTTTCAAATATGGAATTCAAGAATTCAACCAGAAGAAAATTTATTAAAGATGTCATGCAGTGTCTTTGGTTAAAACTTTGGAACTAATGTGAATTATTATTCCTTACCTCTTTAGCATCCTTGCGTGGTATGCCTTCTCGTAGAGCCACAAGTTTCTCAACAACCTCTGGCTGCATAGAGGGAAAGTTTTTATTTATTTATTTATTATAAGCACAAAACAATGTCATATTCGGCATAGAAACAACATTGTAAAATTGCAATTTAATATGAAGAAATAAATTACCGGACAATCTGGTTGATGCTCGAGGATATTTGTATAGACAAGCGTGAAGCTGTCTAGGCTCTCGGCGGATGCAAGCTCCCTCAGATCAGCCAGTATCTTCACTCTAGTTTCAACTTTCTGCATTCCAGCTCATAACATTAAAATTAAATTTACAAATTATGCAGAATAACGATTTTGCAGGGAATTGTCTTACCAAATGAAAAAAAAGGAGCATCTCAAGATAAAGTACTAAGCATGATTGTAAATAGACCTCAAAATTTTAGACAGTCACTAGCAAAACTGAAGATGAAGTCAATAAGAATTATAGCAATTCAATAGTTAATTGATGGTTGCCTTATAGGTCTTAATGTTCTAATCTTCAAAGAGATGGAGACTTGGCGGATCTGAAATTTACATTGAATTAGCAGGCGCAAGGCCAGATCCTGGATAATATTTAAGACAATATATACTTGATTGGAGCAACGCAGTGCATGTAGGGGCCAGATAGGGAAATAATCTAATGGCTAGGCTATGACTATAAAATACAGAAACAGCACAACACACACACACACACACACGAAAAGTCCAAAAAAGAAATAATAGTGATTAAATGTCATAACAATGATTGATACTCACTGTAACACTGATGTACTCTCGGAAGAAATCCATCAAAACCTCGTCATCAAGCCTCATCCGCTCAATCGTTTCTTCTTTAATATAGGTTTTCTGCAGGAAAGAGCTATCAATATCTTTATGACAGCCATATCCATGGATAAAATCTATAAAATATGTCAACAATGCATATAGCTTGAGAAAGGTTGTGCCAACCTGATTAAGGAGATGATCAATATAAATCACAATAGTTTCCTCTAAGCAAGCTTCAACAAACCTTCTGAATGATCTTTCCTCAATGTACCTTTAAAATTCAAGGCAGAATGACAACAAAGATGATACTGTAATTTACTGGTTTATATTTAGCCATACCACAAGCATAACTAAAAATAGTAAGTTCAAGAAGCAAATTAAATTGTAAATAAATTCACCCAGTGAGACTGCCCCAGCACATGAACATATTCCCATTGATATCAGAAAAAAAAAGATCAACAAAGTACAGTTTACATGTTAAAGGGACCTATATTTGCTCAAATTACTAGAAAAGTGCACATTTTTTACCATTAACTTTCAATCAACTATGTTTTGGCCTGAGATGCTGAAAATGGATAGGATAGGTAGTTAGGGGTGCCAATTACAACACTTACAAGACCAAAGTTTCATAATCCTTATTAACCTTATTGATACCATTTGGTCTCAAGCCTATAAATACTTTGCAGCTAGTCATTCACGTTAAGAGCTACACTTAACCCTAGTCTAGATAAATCCTTATGAAAAGCTCTACAGGATAAGCATTGGGCTTAATATTCTCCTGCTTACCCTGTTAAGTCTAGCAGCTAGCTGATTAGTGTTGCTGACGCTGTACATTCCTTAAACATTTAAGTATATTTCCTAACATGAAAGCTTAAATAAATTTAATCCCGGCACTTAGGTTATTTTTTATTCCAAATGTTAACCACAATATTACTGAAAATAATTTCATCAAACTTTTCAATTCATTTTGAACTCAACTTATTCTGGTTCCATGAAATTGATCCACAGGATTTTTTCAATTTCTTTATATTGGCACACATACCCTCAGAACTCAAGCATAGAAGCACTATATTCCTTAATAAAAGGACATTCAATTTGTCAATATCAAATTTACACACAAATGATGAATCTTTATTATGACTTGGCAGCCATAAGAATGATGAACTAAGAACATGGTAAAGGGAAAGTACATATTCATGATTTGATAGACAACAAACCACCAAACCTAAGCAAGCTACAACAAACATCTCTAGAAAAAGAGGAACATATAATACTAGCTAAGAAATATAATGTTTACAAATTTATCAGTAATATGGGAAGTAACTATGTAAAAGCAAGATTTAAGAGCGTAAGTTAGATATAAAACAGTAAATATCAATGCCTAAGTTGAATAAAACCCAGCTACACTTTCTCCACAAAGATGGATTAACTTGAAATAGTGCAGAGAAAAAACCCTAAATTATTCATGTAAGATGTTGAGATTAAGATCAACTTAGAAGGTAAATTGCATCTCTCTCTCTCTCTCTGAGGTATTTGCAAAACATATATCCATGATACCAAATATGTATAACTATATATATATATATATATATATATATATATTCATGATACGGTGATACCAGTTCCACTATTGTACTTCCCCTTTTTAAAAAACATTTTTGTTGGATCTGTTAGGTATAATGTTAGCACGACATTAAAAGGCAAGAGATTAATTAAAAACCTTCACAATAAAAAGCAAAACTTTAGGCTCAAGCTCCATTTATATCATATAGTATACTTTTGCTTTGATACTTTTAATAAAAAGGCTTACATTTTAACGTCTGTAAAATAATCACCAAAGGTTGCAACCAGATACTCGGTGACCATTCCATCCAGCCAATCTGAGAAAGAAAAAATTCAGCCACAACAGTAAAATACAATTAATTATAGGCACATAATTTACCATAAGAGAAAATATTAATCAATGAAGCCATATCATCTAGACGCACATGGCAAATTAAAACTCAGAAAAAAGCAGTCAATATCTATATTTAAGACCATATATATATATATATATATATATATATATATATATATATATATATATAGTTAGAAGTAGTAAGCATTTAGCATTTCCAAATTTCTCCTTCAACATGTTACTTATTCATTTTCATTTCTTAATAACTTTTACATAATCAATTGAGACTAAAATTAAAAAAAAACATTAAGTGGCAACTTGCCATGCGGCAAGAACTTGTATCAATAACTCTTTTTTTTTTTCTTATTAAAAAAAAAAGCATTAAGTGGCAATTCTTGGGAAGGAAAATTGCTCCGATAGCCACGTGATGTCATCGAGAAACTAGCTGATGTTTTATAATTAAGTAGGTAGTACATCACACAGGTGCTTGACGGTTCAAATATCAATCCATCTTCTCCAGAGAAATTAACTCATGCTTTTGCAATTTGGATTACTTTTGCTTTATTCATCATCTTTATTCAATTATTGATTCTTCAGTCTAGCAATGTGAACTATTAGAGCATCGCACTTGTTACCAAGCAAGCAATTCCATGCATCTTGACTCGTTTGGCTTATTTTTTCCCAAAAGTTTTGGATGAACAAATAATTCCAGAAATTATTTTCTGTAGGCCCAGAAAAAAGACTACAATTTAATTTTGAAACTTGAACACTTTCCATTCAACACCACATGAAACATCATGTCTGAGACTCAAACTCCAATAAAATATTTAAAATTTTGGACCAAATGCACATGTTAGTTATTTGTTTGTTAGCATGAACATCAATGTGAAAAGTAGAGGTTGCAAATAGACAGTCGACGCCAATGTAAAACTTGTCAAGATAATCATGACATGAATCCTTTAAAATAGTGTTAATGCTAGAACGTCCCCTGAAAGAAACGAACTATATAGCCTAAATACAGTTAAAAGTGTGCAAGGACCACTTCATCCGGTGCAGTGTTAAATAAGCAGAATTCCCATATTATAAACGGATGCGGCAAAGAAGTTAGTCCATAAAACTATAATTAAATTAAGACTTGCAATATAAATACTCTTACAAGTAAGTAAATTAATGGAATCAATAGATATTATGATTCATAATGAAGATAAGTATTTTATGTATTCAAGAAAATAAATAAGTTGGGGAGAAAGCGAGAATGATAGTTTAGGTTTTAAACTTTAATATTGAAAGTCGAATTAAAAATGATGCAAGTGTGATTATAAATAAAAGTTTGAAATTTAATGTTATAAATATTAATAGTATTTGAGATATAATTATAGCTTTAAAGATTATTAATACTAAGATTATCAATGTTATAAGTATTTATGCTCTTCAAGTAGATTTGAATGTAAGCTCAAAAAAAAAGGAATGACTTAGAAAGATTAATACAAAAGATACATCTTGAAAAAAAAAATATTTATTAGAAGAGATTTAAATGCAGAAATGATAAGAAATAAAGAAGATTGTTATAAAATTTGAATTAAATGTACAAAACCAAGAATTAAACAAGATATAAAGTGGTCATCTAAGAAAATAACATGTGATACAAAAAAAATTAACTTTTAGTGATTTATATAGATTGGATATTAAAGAAGATGAAAGATGTATGTATAAGTTAAGCAAAGAGATTGAAAAGATAAAGATCTCAGTGAGACGTGATAAGAAAACCATAAAAGTGCTTTTCTTAGAAAAGAATATTGAAAAAAAGTAGATGAGTTATTTTTGATAAACTTATGAATGAAGGATCTGAGAATATGACTGATTTTAACAACTTTAATATCCTAAACAAAATAGATAATTTTATTTTTATCATCAGATTAGTAAATTTGAAATTGAAGAGGCTTTAAAGAAAATGAAGTGTAAAAAAAAAATAGGACCTGATGAGATGAAAATGCTTAAGAGATCAAGAAATTTCTTAACTTACGAATCTTTTTAATATTATTTTAAAGACTAAAATGATGCCAGATAAGTAGAGGAAGAGTTTGTTCATTCCTATATTTAAGAATAAAGGCGATGCACAAGAGTGTGCAAATTATAGAGGAATTAAGTTAATGTGTCATACAGTAAAATTATGGAAGGGAGTAAGTGAGCATAGGTTACGATGTGATATAAAGTTTCTCAAAATCAATTTGGTTTCATGCGAGTAGATCTACTATAGATGTTATACATTTGTTGAGAGGATTGATGGATAAGTATAGAAAAGTAAGGAGAATCTACATATGATATTTGTTGATTTAGGGAAAACTTATGATAAAGTTCCAAAAGAAGTCTTTTGGAGAGTTCTAGAAAAGAAAAGAATTAATATTAGTTATATTCAACTCATTAAGGATATGTATACTAGAGCAATTACTTGTGTCTAAACACAAGGAGGATTGACAAAATATTTTTCTATTTTAGTTGGATTACATTAAGGATTGGCTTTAAGCCTTTATCTTTTTGCTTTACTTGTGGATATTCTTACTATACATTTATAGGAGGATGAACCTTGGTATATGCTTTTTGTTGATGACATTTTTCTTGTAAGACTAGAGAGGGAGTCCAAAAAAAACTTGAATTATGGAGGTCAACCTTAGAATTTAAAGGTTTTCATTTGAGTAGATCTAAAATTAAATATATGGAGGGAAATTTTAATTGTATAAGTTCTAGGTGTTGACATTGGGTGAACAAGTCAAAAAAAAGTGTGTTTTGGATATCTAGGCTCATTGTTCAAAATGATGGTGAAATAGATGGAGATGTTATTAGTAGATTCAAGTTGGATGGTTGAAGTGGAGAAATGATCCGGCTGTTGTGTGATAGAAAAGTGCTTAGACTTTAATGGAAAATTTTATAAGATTGTGGTAAGACGCAATGATTTATGATGCGAATATTCCAATAAAAGAGAAGCATAAGACTAAGTTAAGTGTTGCGAGATATAAGGATGCTGTGTGGATGAGTGGCTTACTCTTAGAGATAAAATGCAAAATGAAAATGTTGGAAAAAGGTTGGAGCAGCAGATAAGATTAGAGAGTCGCTTAGATGGCCAATACATAAAGCATCCCATCCGATTACGACAGGAGAGTAGATGTATTATATTTTCCTTATGTAAAGAAAGGTCAAGTATACCTAAAAGACTTGGTTAAGATGTATTGAAAATAACCTTAGTTTATTAGAATTAAATGAGAATTTGACACATAATATAACATAATGGAGAAGAGGATTCATGTAGCCAATTGGGATAAAGACATGTTGTTATTATTGTTGTTAGAACGCGTGAACATCATCGTTACTTCCATTATTGATGATTCATTAACATGCAAGGATTTTGAAACATCTGAAATATACAACAAATATCTCGAGTGGAATTTTTGACTTTCCACATCTCTAAAATGCACCAACTACAATTCCACTATGACTTCAATTATATTATGTGTTGACCTCATATGGCTCATAAGTCAAATGAATCATGAAAGTTAAAATAAATAATTACCGAGAGGAACATCATATAAATTGGGTTTAAAATGCTCTAATCGCGGATTGATTCGATACAAATTGCCGATTTAAAAAATCCAGCCTTTATAAATGCATCTATTAAAGTTAATTAAATGAAAATATCGATCAATTAATAATCGATCAATTAATTAAAATCAATTTTTAATGAAATTAGGCACATATCGAGATCAGGAAGCCCCGAAGACGTCCGAACGACCTCCGTTCGCAAAATTGATCGCGCCCTTGTCGCCGAAACGTCGAAATCTATCAAACGACGCCTTCTGCGATCAATTCAGCAAAATCTACGCAAACATCGATCGATTCGAATGCGACGTCACACAATTTAAGTTTCATTCACATCGATTTACATGGTCCAAATGACCTCCGATCATAAATCGTGCGCATTACGTCACAAAAAATACCTAAAATCGACACTATATATTGCTAGATTTATCGCAAAAAATAAATTCATATTATTTGACGCGAAATTATGTTAATTTGCAATTAAAGTGATTAGCAGCTATTTAATCTCTTAAAATCCTCTAATCCTTATCCTAATCCGACCGCCCGAAGCCACCAATCCAATCAGCCGCTCCTTTGCCTCTATTAATTGTCGTCTATTTGACCAATCGAAATGAGTGACTAACCCTAATACCCGCACCGAACGCCTGATCCCTATTCACGCACAATTCGTCTCTCGGGCAACACCTCTCCCTCTCGTGCGATCCTCCTCTCTCGTTTTTTCTGCTCTCATGCGATCTCCTACCTCCAATCTGTCGACGGGCAGAAGCTTCGAATCGAGGCTCGCCTCTGGCCGCCCATCAAGGAGCTAGCCAACCCGAAAGTGTGGTAACCAGCCCTAGCTAGCCGAAACCCCTTTCCTTCTTTCCTCATTTCCTCATTGCAATTGAAATCTTCATGTCGTCTCTCTCTAACCCTAAGCTTATTCTCATGCATTTGAGTTCTTTTGGAAGTTAGGGTTTGGTAAATCTCTCTTATTATATGCTTAAGATGACGCTATGGTTTTACTCTTGAGATTTGGGATGATGCCCAAATCTCATGTCAGGTCTTTCTATGAATTTCATTTTTTTTTATCTTGCTTAAACTGATTTTCTTTTTTGGGCGAGATGATATATGTTATGCCTCCTTCATATGTTAGAATGAAATCCAAAATCTGAAATAAGGTTTTGAGAGGTTATGTAGCTTAAACCCTAAGTTACATGCAAGGTTCCATCTCTTTTATGCTTCAATTTTGTTTGGATGGAATGATACTTGCTAAACCTCTTTTGTTTAAAATGCAATTAAAAGCATGGAAATATGGTTTGAGACAATGTATGGCTTAAACCTTAAGTTACATGCAAGGTTCCTTCTCTTTTATGCTTCAGTTTTTCTGTTTGGATGGAATGATACTTGCTAAACCTCTTTTACATGTTTAAAATGCAATTAAAAGTATGGAAATATGGTTTGAGATAATGTATGGCTCAAACCCTAAGTTATATGCAAGTTTCCCTCTCTTTTATGCTTTTTATTGTTTGGATAAAATGATACTTGCTAAGCCTTTTCTACATGTTTAAAATAAAGTTATAAGTGTGGAAATAGGGTTTTGAAATGCTGAATGGCTCAATCCCTAAGTTTATGCAAGTTTTCACTTTCTTTCATGCTCCAGATTTTTTTTTTTAGAGGGGATGATTCTTGCTAAGTCTTTTTCACGTGCTTAAAATGAAGTTGGAAATTAAAAAAAAAAAAGCTTTGTGAGAGTTGTTATATACAATGGCCATTATTTGATTTTGGGTGATTATGGTTCAACTGTGAGGCTCCCTTTGTGCTTGGAATGCTAATTTGGAAAGGTCCTCTTTGTGTTTGGAGTAGTGTTGGAAAGGTTTAACATTTCAGATTTTTAGATTTATGTTGATGAGATTGTGTTGATTGGGTTGATTTCCGTTTTACCCATCATAAAGAAATCCCCTACTTCCTAATCTTGTCTCCTTCTAATCAGATTTTTTTTTTAAGTTTATGTTGCTGAAATCATAATAGTGAAATTGATTTTCTATTTTTACTCATTATAAAGAAATTTCATATTCCTTGTTGTGCTTATGAATAGATCAGCATGTATACATTTAAGAGAGCTTATTCCTATTTTGATATTAAAAAGTCCATGCAAGTAAAGGTTAAAGTGTTGTGTAGTATTGCAAAGGAAATATAAATTCTTTTGGACATATTGTTACATGTGTACTGATTTTTTTTAAAGAAAGATTGTTACATACTACCTACACATCCTATCCAATCAAATTATATTTAAATGCAATTGTTCATGAAATGGGGAAAGTAAGCATGAAGTGCAATGTTTCTTTACTCACTTGATAACGACAAATGAAACATATGCCTATGATTTGACATATGAATGTTATCTACTTGCCAAATTTGAGAAAAGTATTTCATCCCTTATGCTAAAAAAAAAAGAGGAAAAGAAGAGAAATGGTATGCAATTGAAAGCTCGTGCAGTAATTTCTTATTAATTATGTTTCAATGCAATGCTTAGCTAAATTCACAAATGTCATATGTATTGTTTAAATACATATACATGCATGCTTATGTGTAGATGCAAGCTTGAAATTATCTGTGATAAGTACCCGTTCACATTGTTCCAATGCCGAAAACTTCATGATAAGACTGCTCACGCGTTATTCCAACGCCAGCGAAATTTGTTATGATAAGATACTCACATTGTTCCAACGCGGAAACTTGTGATAAGACTGCTCACGCTTGATACGTAATGGCGATAAGACACGTTCACGCGTTCCAACATAACGAAAATCATTGTGATAGTACTCACGCTTGTTCCAACGTGTAGAAAATTATTTCTTTTATGATATAAGTCTGCGTTCCAACGCGACGAAATGATATTTAATCAGTATTAACTCACGACGCTCTTTCTGGCGTGCGGGCAAATAAATGTCATGCTTCTCATACCTACCAATGCCTTTTCTTGGCGTGGTACTCTCTCAAAGCGACCCCCATATGCAGGATGACGGAGGTTCCTGAAAATTTTGGTAAATAAAAAAGCATGTGTAAATGTCTAAGTTCGAGAAGAAAGTATGTGCATATGTCATTCACGCTAAATTCATTCATCATACCATATGACAATTATAATATGCTCACTCATGCTATCAATTGTTACTTAATAGCATATAATTACTTGTGTAAAATTCAAATTTCTTACTAAATGGTGCTTATGCTACATGAACGAATTATTTGAAAGAAGACATCTTATGGGCCATGTGATTTAAATCTTGTCTTATTACTAAGCATATGATTATGACATGATTGCTTCCCTTTCGCTTAAGTCTTGAAATAAGATTGAGATACATTTATTCATACGAGGAGAGGAGGGATAAAATTAAAAGCATCAAGTTAGACATGACTTACAAGTTGATGTGTTATGATGAAAAGAAGTTCAATTGTTGGTGATCTCTTCCTTTGAAAGGTGGGTGACCTCCCTTAAAAGCCTAGACTTGCAATATGTCTCGTAAAAAAAAATGGGAGAAATGGAAGAAATGAGAGACTAAAGCTTTCATTTCATGAGTAACTAAGAGGAGAATGACAAAAGAGATAAAAGTCTCCCCTTAGATCCATGCATATGTCATTAGATATTAAGAGAGAATGACAAAGAAGTAAAGATCTCTCACATTCCTCTAAATTCATGGGAACTTTAAATAGAACATATACTACACTTGGTGCTTAGCAAGTGTTTAAAAAGAAAGGGGGTCGAGAGCAGGTTTTACAAGGATAGATACACTTGATTTATGCCAACCAAATATCTCATATTCTCTAGTATGGATACATGCTTGATCGCTTAACTAGATATTTCATATTTTCTAGTATGGACACATGCTAGATCATTTAGAAGAAAAGTCTACTTGATTTGCAAACAAATACTTTATGTACTTTAGTACAGATACACACTTGATCATTCAGAATAAATATTTATTTGGTTTGCAACAAATATTTGGAAATGTTGAATTCATATTTTTGCAAGAACAAATCTTCATTTGCTTTGCAACAAATGCCTATATGAATCAGAACTCTTGTGTTTTATAAAGCAGATATACATTTGATTTGTGATCCCTTCTATGTATTAAAACTTAGTTGTGACACGTAAGTCATACCAAATATAATTACTTCAACATTAGACATCTTAATATCTTAAAAGAATAGATATTGGTATCCATTAAATCAAATATCTAGAAAGGTATCCAAGTCAAATACAAGTGAAAAGAACAGATATCTACACGTCCCGGTTTGGTCTTAGAACCGGATCCAGGTTAACAAAGCCCAAAAATGCCACACCAAAATCAAAAAACTTGCAATTTGACATTTACACTTTAACTTAGATGTCTTAATGTCCATACAATATCTTAAAAAAAATGAGAATATGTATGCAAGTATTCACTAAATCAAACACATGAATGATATTTATATCCGGTTTGTCTTGGACCAGTCCGGATTAACAAAGTTTTAAAATCCATATCAAAACTTGCAAATCCACATATTTATTTAACTTTGACATCTTAATGCCCATACAACACTTTAAAAGAACGTATAGACATGTATGTTGAAAGATAGCTAGATCAAACATCTAAAGATAGTCTTGTACAAAACAAAAGAACAGATATCTACATCCCGGTATGGTCTTAGGACCGGGTCCGAATTAATAAAACCTATAAATCTAATTATGAAATCTAAAAAACTAATTCTCTCATAAAATGACAAATGATAAATCTATTGACATTTCTCAAGTTCAAACTCCTAAAGAAGTCTCAAACCCGATTCTCTACGCTAAAGCAAGAGTTGACAAGGTTTAGAGGATTACAAATATGGGAGCATTGAATTTAGACCCGATCCTCTGCAAGAAAGCAGACAAAGTTGACAAGATCTACCACATTCAAAAAGGCTATCATTATTATGATTTAAATGATCAATTATCATATATTCAAATCTAAATCAATCATAAAATGAACAAAATTCAAATAAAATAAAATAATAAAATATAAAAGAAATGGAATTATTTAAATTAAAACTTAAAATCAATCCACTCATGTTTATCCTGACAAATTAAAAAACTTTGTTTCACAAAGAAATGTCAAATCAAATGATAACTATTTTCATACTCAAATAATCTTAATCCCGTAGCGACTTCATCTATGGATTTCAAAACACCACATAAAATGATTACGTGAGCTCGACCGTGGTTCTTCACGATATTTAAATTACGGCCACGCCAGAACCCAGATGTTCTCAACTTTTTGAGAAATATAGAATGTTTGATTGGGCAAAACTCTTTGTTAGCTAAGATCGACTTATATTTGTCCCTAGATAAACTTCACCAGTCTAAAGCGACGCTGACGAACGTGGTTGACAAGGATCATCGTCGGTCAACTACCTCCTCCACTATTGACCAAGGACCGATGAGAATGAGATCTAGATCGGGCGCGTCATCGTTCTCCCAACCAAAAGTTTTAAGTTAAAATGATAAATTTCATAAATTCTAAACTCCATTCACTGCTATCATATACTCGTTATTTAATCATCACCTTAATCGAAAGTGCTCTAATTTGAGAGGTAATTAATTATGGGTATAAATCTAACCGAGATCTAAAAGTCCTCACAAAAAAGACGAAATCTCAGTGTCTTTCTCTATTCATCTACCTTCAAATTTTCACCGACACTTAAAACATTCTTTTCATCCAAAAAAGGGTTAAATTTTCTGATCCCACATTGTGTTGATAAAATTTAATTTGATGAGATTACATAAGGTCCTTCAGCTGGCAAACATCACTTATTCTTTGGCAAGATCAACCATAATCTATGATTCATTGGTATGTGAGTTTCAACATCTTTCTCTTGGTCTACTAAATGAGAATATTCATAAAAAAAAAATTAAACCTTGAAGCGTTGATGGATATCATTCAATTATTATGATCATGCCTAATGAAAATTGTTAGCTTTTTAGTTGATTTCTTACACGACGAATAGTATAAGCACTTTTCATATTTTAGATTTTATTTTCTATAAATTTCTAAAGAATGTATTTCAATAGAAGAATTTGTCATTGCTCTCAAGGGACTTTCTCGAGAAAAAAAAAATCATAGACCACATTATTGAAAAAGCCCCATTGGTTATTCATTTAAATTTGAAACAAAAGCCCTCCCAAGGCATTCCTCACCCTATCACTCTCCTTCAAATGTTGGCTCTTGAAAATCTCTTTATTCCCCACTCAAACATAAATCTCTCTCTCCTTCCTAAATCCCCATTTTCTTAACCTATCTTCCAAAATCTCTCCCTCATATTTTGGCAAATTTGAGCTAAGTAACCTCATTTGGTTAAGCAACATTAATTTGTCACTAGCAAATCTTCCTTCATTTAATTATTTGTGGATTTCACATGATTAAATTCTAACTAATTAACAAGTATTCAACAAAATGACGATGGATTTTGTACCATAAGATAATTGGTGACTACTTGGTTATCACTGCTATGATTTAATTATGTTACTAATGGTGCTTGATAACCATTACAAGCTGTTAGTTGATCTCTCAAGAAAAATAGAATATATTCCTCTAATTATTTGAATTTTATTTTCTATAAATTTTGAGTTAATTTCAATGGGGAATTTAGGTAATTGCTCCTAGAGGAATTTTCTATAAAAGGAATCTAACTCTTACCATTAAATTACTAAAACATTTAGTATCTTATTATTGCAACAATGAACTCTCTCTTAGCATTCTCCTCTCTCCTTTAAATGCTCTATTATGTAAGTCTTGATCTCAATCTTGTTCTCTCAAGCACTTTCTATTTATAATCGACAACATCAAAATTTGTTTACAATAAATTATGCATTACAATTGGATACTTCAAACTAATAGAAAACATGAATTACATGCAAACCTAAAACGGAAATCTTATTACTGAAGCAAATATGCCTAGTGCTTGAAGTGCATGCCAATGAAGAGTTTAAAGACAGTTAGACAGGTCGATGTATGCAAGTCTTACCCCTGCATTACAAAGAGGTTTTTTCCATGACTCCAATCTATAACCTCCACGTTAAAATAAAGGCAGCTTAACCATGGCTTTAAATCCCCTTTCCAAATTCTATTACTACAAAACATACAGATGACTCCGATTAAAGGACACATCATAAGTCTACTTCAACCCAATAAAATTCCTTCTAGGGATCAAAATACCTCTAGACATATATAGAATATAGTGATGACAAGAAACAGAAACATATTATTTTGGGTACGTAACAAGTCAACAAAATGAGCTAATACCACTAAAACCCTCTGAAACTGAGGGCTTGTTTCTTTGAGCATACATTAGGTAAGTAAATCTACAAAATGAGTAGAATGCGTCCGTCCCAACTACTAAGATCATATTCCAGTGGAAAAAAACAAATTTCATCAATTCTGCCTCCAGAACATCTGCCCTGACTCCTAAAATCCCGTCGACTATTCTTATTTATTTTATGCCAGCTCACTGATCTATGGAATTATTTTTACAACCACATTAATCCATCAACCATCCTAATTATAATTAATTTTGTATTTATTTATCATTACCCAGTTGTTATATAATTCCTACTAGAGGTTTTATTAAACATATAAATTCACTATAAATGATGAAATAAATCACACAATAAATTCTCTACAACTATATGAGGCTTAGGTTTTTCTTAGCATTTGTCATAAATTGCAGCCTTCATTACTGTGTTGCCTAGAACTTGCAAGCCTTAACTAATTTAATTCTCCTTCCCACTTCAATCTAATTTTCTCATATGTATGTAGTCTTCATCATTGCATACTTGTTTCTATTCTTCTTTCTCTTCGCACCTAATTTTACTATAATTTTTCCCCATGTATCAAAAAAATACCCATGTTCGCTTAACCTGAGGTTCATTTGGAACTGAGACTAACAACTAAAATACAGTGAGAGAATTACAAAACACCTTATTAATATATCATTTGAATAAAAAGAATTGCTTTCAATGGTCATAACTGGTCAACAGTTTTCAAAAGAAAGAGAAAAATTAGACTGTTTACTTTGCATTAGACCTCAATAAGGCAATCCCATGTTTAGTACTTGGAATAAACAAGACTCTACATTGATGTCCTAGTTAATGAAACTCCATGGTTCCTAAAGTGACACATGTGTTCATTCAACAAATAAGATGATGAATCAAATGTATTATAAGTCCATGATGCAACTCAAATTTATGAGATTAAAATCAAGAACTCATCTACAAATCCAAGAAGATGATCCATCACAAAATACTCAAATCTACTATAAAGTCATTGATAAGAAATTGATCATTATCAATGCATCCAAATAAAATGTAGTAAAGATAAACGATGCCATTGCTATCCTTTGAATGAAAAACGAAAGTAGAGTTATGATTACCAATAACCCTATGGATGGTTCGGTATTAAAGACAAAAGCTGCTAACATCAAACATCCTAATTTAAAACTCCTTATCCCAAAAAAAGCACAAGCAACCATATCCAACAAAGATGATTAATAGAGAGCCGAATCTTATACATTATCTGTGAAAATAGTCACTACTACGCAAATCAAGTTTATACAAGAACCACCTTTTACTTAAAATTTTACCGGTTTACTCAAGAGAGAAGGAATCATGTAAGCAAGTCCAATCAACTAAATCAATCCCTAGCACTGAAATCATTGAGGGTCCATTGAACTTATAAAGAATGTCCCTCACAACTATTCTTATCATAAAAAATCTGTCTCATCATAATCAATTCTTTCTTACTAGTTTTAATATTATTTCAATCCCAAAATCCCTCCGAGGTTTTAAATAGTGTGAATTGAAATAATGCTATGATAGAAAAAATTACAAATTTTTAAAGCATGAAACATGGGAATTTGTGACATTACTAAAAGGAAAAAGACTAGTAAAATGTAGATGGATCTTTGATCTAAAATACAAATTCCATGGCACACTGGAAAGGTATACAGCCATACTAATGGCAAAATGCTACATTCAAATATATGGCCTTGATAAGCTTATAATTTTGCTCCATATGTTAAAATTAGCAATGTTCAAGTTTTTTAATCATTAGCAATTAATAAGGATTACAAGATACAAAAAATTGATGTATAAATCTATAGGTATGTAAACAAATAAATAGTATGTAAACAAAATAAATAGTATGTAAACAAAAAAGGTATTATATGGACTGAAGCAATCTCCAAGGGCATGATTCAAGACGTTCTCTAAGGTAATGTTGACATGAAATATAAATAAATTCAAGGAGGCCATATATTATTGAGAAAATACATAATTTTATGGGGAGTCGCTGTACTACTAGCTTATGTTGACGACTTCATCATAATGGACAGTGAATTATACAATTTTTAACGGAGCCAACTTCAATAATTAGAAGTCAAGGAATGAGTTACGCTAAAATGCTTGGCATTGAGAATGCACTTTCAACATGAGATCTTTGTATCACAATAGAAACACATAACAGACCTATTGAAAAGCAAATAAGTTGGTATGCAAGCCTATCGAGAGACCCGTGGAATTTTACCACACGCTTAGATATGCTACAGATGCAATAAAAAAATCTCCTATCACATGTTTGAGGGAAGTCTTATCTATTTATCATATATTGCACCTGACAATATATATGTTATTGATGTGGTAAGTCAATCAGTGCACAATTCTAAATAGTATATCTTAAGGTGGCTTAGACATCAAAAGAGGTTAACTTTAAGATATTGTACATTCATAAGAATCAACCTCATAATTTGAAAAGCAAAAAAAAAAGTAATGTGAGGATTTAACACAAGCTGAATTTAGATATAATGCACTAGAAATCTACGAACTATTATGGATTAAGACTATCCTGAAAAATTAATAATTGATAGAAAATACCCTGTAAGATTATATTGTGAAAAGTAAATCATCAATATTATACATTCTCTCATGAAAAATTACTGAACAAAATATATTAAAGTTGATAGGCACTTTATAAAGATGAAGTTAGGCATTTTATAAAGGTGAAGCTAGACAGTGCCTAACTTGTGCTCCATCTATTGCCATATAAATGAGTACCTTGGAAACAGTCTCACTAAAGTAGTAATTAGAAACAATATTTTGAAATTTAACATGCAAGTTTGAAATTCATAACATCCATTCATTTGCTTCAACAGAGGGTGGAAATATCAAATCCATCAATTTCAACTCCTACATATCCACCTAGACTCTTACAGTCCTATCAGACCTTATTCGTTTCATGCCATCTCATTTATCCATAAGATTATTGTTGTCACCTCACCAATCTATATATTATCCTAATTGTAATTAATCATTTATTTATTTTTCATTCCCTAATTTTATATATATATTTTTTGTTATAGATTCTTTTAGACCTTATAAATTCAACATACATGATGGAACTGAAAACAATAAATTCTCTCCAATTTTTATCACTTCCTGGTGCAGCTATTTATCGAATAATAGTTGACTTTTTTGTTAAATTATCAGATATAATTATCAGAACTTCAGGATGCACTATTCCTATTCCTCAACAAATTTCCAAAAATACCTTTCTGGTAAAGCTTGACAAGTAATTCCTGCACACCTGGATCTTCAAATATAACATTAACAGTTTGATGAACAGCTTCCTGCGGTTAAGAACAAGCATTACCCTCATGTAGTGTGATGATGCGGAAAACAAACAACGAGAAAACATGCATGCAACATATTAAAGATGATATAAATGTAAGTCACATCGAGTTCCCATAGTACATAATTTTGCTATGACCAAAGCGCAAGCATTGAGCATAAGAATTTAAGAAGACTATTGTAGTTGCAACATTCACGCTGCAAGCTACACACACAACTTTCAAACCTTTGCAACCTCAAGGAAACCTTTGCAGGTATCTTCAAAATTAACCTGCAAATAGAAAAATTAACAGTTCATCAAAGACCAGAAATTCTAAGACTGTTATTATTAATATGAATGGCTTGTGAGCCAAATAAAATAAAATAAAATAAATAAAAGACTGCTATTAATATCCTTTTTAAAAATTTGATGGCAGCCAAGTGGATCTGTTATTAATTTTTCTTGAAAGGAAAAAAAATTTGATTGCGGTTCTATACTATAACGTAAAGATTGTAATAAAAATAAAAATAAGGCAAAATAACTATATTAAAATATCATAATTATTACAAATAACAATATTAGAAATGCTTGTGTAAATGAATTTAAAGATGTGACCTCCAGTTGATTGATGTGGAAGGTAAATTTGAAGTCTCACTGAGAGAGAACATTTGTAAAGAACATTAATTAGATTTCAACAAAAGATCATACTTGACCTTGAACTTTGATCTATCCTTATTGTTATGCAGAAAAAAATTTGATGATCGGAATAACAGACATACAAACCCTTCAGACTTTTAGAATTATCAGAAATGCCAAGAAAAAGAATTCTATAAAACTAAACTTCAATACTCAACTACTCCATAAATGAAACGCAAGATATCCTTTATATACATCTACAATAGATCAACAATTTAAGAGTCTTTTTAAAACAATTTTTACGTTATGTCAGTCAAACATTAGATCTCAACCCCATACAACAAATTAATATTGTGGCTTGTACTAGCACACTCCAACAGTAACGTTCAACTTTGTTTTCCCAGAATATCCCAAATGAGTTGCAGCCTATAGGAAACATAATCCAGCCTTACATAAAGTAATTTCACAAAATAAGTTTAATCAGTTTGTTTTCCTAAAAAATAATTTAATCATTTTGAGAATACTGCTGAGATAAAGCATATCTTTTCAATATCATTTATTTAATATAATGTTTGACAAAGCTTCTGAGAAATATTATATGATTAGAATTAGTCAGTGTTGCTAAAATATGATTTAGGAACAGAGTGCAACTAAGCGATAGGCTAGTCCCACGATAGCTTGCTCTGCACAAGCTTGAAGAAAAAAACACATGCATCAGACCGCTTTGTTATGTCATTGTAGCGTTGTCCCAACTTTACTTTAAAAAAACTGTGGTGCATATTTCATGGTTCAGTTTAGCATCTATTGTACTAACTTCAATATAAATGCTCACTTCTCACGGATTATCTCACTACTGATTTTCTTTTATGCAACACCTAATGACGAGCTTTAATCAAAGTTTTCTCTCATTGCTAGAAAGAGTAATTAACTATAAATATTTATGTTTATGAGAAATCTATACCAAATGTAAGGTCCTCACAAAATGAGGATACAACAACAACAACAACAAGCCTTAATCCCACTAGGTGGGTCACATGAATCCTTCGCCATTGTGTCCTATTATGTGTCAAATTCTCATTTAATTCAAGTATACTAAGATCATTTTTATATACATCTTAACCAAGTCTTTTAGGTCTACCTCTACCTTTCTTAACATAAGGAAAATCTAATGCATCTACTCCTAATCGGGTCATCGGCCGACGCTTTATGTGGCCAAACCATCTAAGACTCTCCCTAATCTTATCTATCACCTGAGCTACTCCAACTTTTTTCCAACATACTCATTTTGCATTCTATCTCTAAGGGTAAAGCCACTCATCCACCTGAGCATCCTCATCTCTAATTAACTTAACTTACTTTATGCTTTCTCTTTATTGGCCAACATTCGCACTATAAGTCATCGGTCTTACCACCATCTTATAAAATTTTCCTTAAGTTTAAGTGGAACTTTTCTATCACATAATAGGCCGATGCATTCCTCCACTTCAACCATCCAACTTGAATTCTACTAATAATATCTCCATCTATTTCACCATCATTTTGAACAATAGAGCCTAAATATCAATCGCTCACTCTTATTAATGACTTGATCACCTAAAGTCACAACACTACCACTAAAATTTCTACAACTAAAATTACACTCCATATATTCGCTTAGATCTGCTTAAACGAAAACCTTTAGACTCTAAAGTTGACCTCCATAATTCAAGTTTCGTTGGACTCCCTCTCTAGTCTTATCGACAAGAAGAATGTCATCAGAGAAAAGCATACACCAAGGTACATCTTCTTGTAAATGCCTCGTAAGAACATCCATGACTAAAGTAAAAAGATAAGGGCTTAATGTTGATCCTTGATGTAATCCAACCAAATAGGAAAATAGTTTGTCAATCCTCCTTGTGTTTGGACACAAGTACTCTAGTATACATATCCTTAATGACTTGAATATAACCAATATTAACTTTTTTTTGTTCTAGAACTCTCCAAAGAACATCTCTTGAGACTTTATCATAAGCTTTCTAAATCAATAAATATCATATGTAGATCCTTTTATTTTCTATGCTTCTCCATCAAACCTCTTAACAAATGTATAGCATCCATAGTAGATCTACCCGGCATGCAAAAACTGACAGGAGAAACTTCAGATCACATCGTAATCTATGCTCAATTACTCTCTCCCATAATTTTAATGTATGGCATTAACTTAATTCCTCTATAATTTGCACAATCTTGTGCATCACCTTTATTCTTAAATATAGAACCAACAAACTCTTTCTCCACTCCTGCATCTTTTTAGTCTTTAAAATAACATTAAAAGATTTGTAAGCCAAGAAATTCCTTGATCTCCTAAACATTTCCACACTTCTATTGAATATTATCCGTCCTACTTTTCCACATTTCATTTTCTTTAAAGCTTCACTAACTTCATTTACTAATACTGAGATAAAAAATGAAATTCTATTTTTTGTTTTATTATTGCTAAAATCAATCGTACTTTCGTGATCCTTCATTGAAAAGTTTATTAAAATACCTCATCCACCTATTTTCAATATCTTTTCTAAGAAAGACTTTATTATTTTCATCCTTACTCCCTTGAACTATGTCTTTACTTCTCCTATCTCACGGCTAACTTATACATACATCTTTCACCTTCTTTGAGATCTAATCTATCAGATATAAATCACTAAAAGCTAAATTTTTGATCATATATCGCTTTCTTAGAATCTCTACAGCCATTTTATATCTTTCCCAATTCTCCAGTTTTACATCTAAACCAAGTTTTATAACAACGCTTTATTTCTTATCTTTTCGCACACTCGACTCACCACCAACTATTCTTATTAAAAGAAGCTTTTCCTTTTGATTCTCCAAGCACATTTTAGAACTTGTTTTAATAAGACTTGATACTTTTCCATAACGTTAAATTTTATGAACATCCCAAACTTTAATTTCTTGTAGCTTGCTTTAAAAATATTTTATTTCAAGTGTCCCCCATCTAATCTAGACAATAAGTTTATTTTTTCTCTTACAACCTTTCATCTTAAAATCTAAAACTAATAAGTACTTAAAATTTCACTTGGAATGATCTTACAATCTTTACAATCTAAACGATCATTTTTTCTTATCAAAAATAATCAACTGTGTTTACTAGATCCATTTTATAAGTAATAATATGTTCATCTCTTTTCTTAAATAAAGTATTAAGAACTACAAAATCATAAGCTAAGAAAATCTAATATACCCCTACCTTCTTTCATTAGTCACCCAAATCCATAACCACCATGAATACTTTTAAAATCTTCTACCACTCTACCAACATGTCCATTTAAATCTCCCCAATAAATACTTTTTCTTCAAGAGATTGTATTAATCCCTCTAATTCATTCCAAAATTTTTCTTTAACTTACCTCCAAACCTACTTGAAAGCATAAACACTTATAACATTGATAATCTAAGATCAACAATAATCTTTAAAGAATTATTCTATCTCCACATCTATTAATACTTATAACATTATCCTTCAAACTTTATCTATAATCACACCTACACCATTTCTAGACTTTTACCAATACCAAAGTTTAAAACCTAAACTATCAATCTCCTTCTCCCCAACCCATTTAGTTTCTTGAACACATAAAATATTTAACTTTCTATGAACTATAATATCTATTAATTCCATTAATTAACTGTAAGAGTACCTATATTCCAAGATCCTAACCTAATGCTAGTTTCATGGACAAACTTCTTTGCCCGCATCCGTCCATAATGTGGGAACCGCTTATTTAACATCGACTCATGCAAATGGCTAAGACATTTTTCATCAGATTCGTACATACTGCCGCTAGACGCCCAAGATAACACAAAATGAGGATAAAATATCTAATTAGTATCTTATCTGCAAATTAATCTACTTTCAAAAAAGTGACCAAATTAATTAAAATTCTCTAAGTGGGATCAAGCATGAATTTTCAAAGCCCATAATTAAATAGACATCTTTACGAATGATCCCAATGATCCTAGATGTTTTTTCCATTTTTAGCCTTTTTCTCTTTATTTTTTATTAATATAAAATTATTAGATATATATATTATTATAAGATACATGTACCTTGTTGACGATTCATTGTGACTTAAATATCAATAAGCAAATAAGGTCTTAGATATTAAAGTAATTCCTCAAACTCTATAGAGAGCATGAAGCTATAATTAGCTCAAATTAACTACTCAAAATATATCCACTTGGATATTTCTTACAAAATACAAATATTATTTATAAAATTGATACCCAATTGCTTTTATTTACAATAATACTAACCATATTTCAAAAAAATACAACAAAACTCATCTCATATTTTTGCTTTCATTAATTCTTAATGATTTGATCGAAACACGTGAAAGTCTAAAGATTTGATAATTCAATTTGGTGTTAGTTTTATAAATAAGAAAGATTTTACTAGCATATGTGAACATCTTGTTATCATCTGAAAAAAAGAAAAGATGAAGGCTACAAACAAGCTAAAACTCATGTCTGATTTATGCCTAATTTAAATGCATATCATGCCTGTTGCCTAAAATCGACAAATAATTGACTTCAATGAGAAATTAACCAGCTGAATAATTCACTAGTCTTCAGTCTGCATTATTCCATCGACAACCACATATTTAATGGATAAAGTAATACGGGTAATGCCACTTACTTGCTCAGCATAGTTTTGTGGAAGAGCTTCAAGCGTGCTGTTACTAAGCTCTATTGAAAGCTCATAGCAACGTTGTTATTGATCTGAATTGAACATATAAATATTAAAATCATAACAATAAGATGTCAAAAAATTCAAATTGTTTGATTGCAGTCACAGGACACAAACCATGGCACAAAGAGGCTCCAGGCCAATTTCAGAAGCTGGTTCTAATCTGTGTTTCTCAGCAGCTTGAAAATCAATCATAACCTAGAGCACCACAGAAGATTAAAGGAAAAAAAAATCTGACGGACTAAAATGCTATCAAAACAACAATTACAAAAAAAAAATGAATGATATGATTTATTATTGGTGCCAAAGTTATTTTATATACTTTGAATTAAGGGAACTTTTTTTTTTGTGTTGCTATTTGTGTTATTTCAAATGCTTCATAATGACCTCCCACCTATATAAACAGTAAGAATTAAAAGCCATCACGATCAATATAATCGTTACAATATGTTCTGTTTGATATTCTTTGTTCCCTAAAGATAGAATTGACACAATCTTCTTCTTGTTAATATCTTGGCTACCTAAAAAATCACTTAGTATCATAACAAGTCCAAACTTCTCAGTGCTAAATCTTCCAATTTTCATTCAACTGGCACTCCTAACTCGTGATTTTATGAGGCAGATGTAAATACGAGATAACATAAATGTATATTTAATATTTCAAAATAAATGGGAATATCAAATGCATCAAGCTCCTATCAATGTGAAGCTTTATTTCAGTGCAGAACGGTTTTCATGATTTCCACCTGTGATGTACTAATCACAATTGAGTACAGCCAAAGAATCCCCCAGCCCATCCGAAATAGCAAATAGCCTACTTGTGACCATACAAAAAAATAACCAATTTTTAACCAATAAATTATCTTATGATTTTAATGTCTTCTAATCATCCTTCATTACAAGCAGTGCAAGATCCAAAGCTCTATTTATTTTAAGCTTAAATAAAAGTAGTTTTCTTGGAAAATCATTTCAAGGCTCATTTCAAAGATTCAATGCATGGCATTGCTGAAAACTTAGACAGCTAAGTTACGCGGTATATGCCCAGATTATGCTGTTAACATCAAGCTCGAGTATCTCAGTTAACTTCAAAGTCTCCAAAAGATCAAAACAGTATATCACATTCAAATCCAAGAATCAAACAAATTTCAACTCCTTAGAAATGAGCCTATTCATAAGTTTCTGAACAGCTTCATCTATAGGTTAACCAATTTCTCATGACCTTTCTCCAAATGCTTCTTTTTCCTTTGTCGCTCTACATAAATGAAACTAATTCTTTACCAGACATATATCCAGTGTATTTTAGATCACTGTATAAATGTATATTTTTATAAAGTGCAATAATATCTACTCTTCAATTAAAACAACTTTACAGGTCAGGAACATCTTATTGGTCTTTCAATTTTGGAAATTATCAATCATATTACAAAACAATGTCTTGCACCTTTGTGAATTTATCTTCTATGCGGAGGAATTGAGTAAATATTTTGCTCCTGTGCCGATAAGATGAGTCAATACTAAGTAAAGCCAAAACAATTACTACAATTTAATCTAGAAATGATTGATTAGCCAGTTTAAAAACAACATGGTTTATGAATATAATCATGAACCTAAACATTAAGATAATATAAGGATAGCGTCTTCTTTAACTAAAGTTGCATAAATTTTCATGCACAAATAAGTTGAATAACCTATATTGTTTGTTCACTTACTATGAGATTCAAAATTGGTAAGCATTTAATTTTCAAATGATTTATACATGAAATTTAAATAGTATTTTGTTAACTGTAATAGAAAATCACAAAATTAAGGTTCAAGGGATCTAACTTAGATTGTCGACAAACAGAAAAAAAAAAAATATTAAATACAAGAACTAAAAAAAAATAAAAAAATAAAAAAAATAAAATAAAAAAAAATATTAAACACAAGAACTTGCCTGAATAATTGCAAGTGCTGTACGGTACAACATAACTTCTGTGCTATTCTCTCTTACAATCTGTACTTGTTCTGTCAAAATTAAAATAGATCCACAGCTGCAGGTGTATACAGCTTTCCATCTTCTTTTTTTAGGTGGTTGTACCTTGTCAGCATCCAAAATGTTTGTGTACCATTTCAGAGAAATTTTTTAAAAAAATTAATCTGCATTCTTTCCAGCTGAATTAAGATTTAACAAGTAAGTTAATATGCCTAATCAATTACCTTCGTTGTAGCTTGCATCCGTTCCATGTATGCATTCATAAGTGGATCCATGGCGCCACTTTCAGAACACACTTGAGCTAAGGACTCGTCAACTCCAAGACCAATCAGATTTTCTTGATATTCAACGACCCATCCAGTCACCTAAAAGAGAAAAAAAAAATTAAAGGGTTAAAATTTTCAAAATTCATAAATGGGAAATGTCGTAGTACATGTACTCTACAATCGGACAGCTGCTTTTGCATAAGTGAAGGGCATAACACATAAGAAAGATATTCTCTTAAGGAAATATTTGTTTACCTTCAATATTTCTATATTTGTTAAATTATCTGCCCTATCACTGAAAAGTCTAAGCATTTGAATAAACCTTTCCGTATAAAGATTAACCATGAGCTGGAAAATTTCATATCTGCAACAGATGATAAATTACCACGTAAGAATGTAATGAACAAAATTATACTCCTAAAACAAGATGATTCTTTAAAATGAATCCCATTCATTGTAGAACTACAAAGTAAGGTTACCAATAAAAGCATCAAAAATTAATAGTGTAATATGATGGATTTGTCATAAATGAAAACCATTTAGGATATTGTCTAGAAGCTTCCTCCAATCGAGGATTGGCATTGAATAGTTGGTTTCACTAAAAACGCCCACATGAGAGAAGTCATTGACCAAAAAAACGTTAAACTTAAGTATGACAGAGCAAATGAATAATGGTAGGATTTGAATAAACACAAAAGGTTAATGAAAAAAAAGAAATTAAAAGGAAAGGTAATCAGCTTAACAAAATGTGAAAAATATCGAATATGATGCAGCTTTAGAAAACAAGGTAAAGAATAAACTGAAAGAGAGTATACTCCACTACATTATCAAATTTTAACATTTTAAATTTGTCATTTAGCTGATAAGTGGGATATGTGATGGCTGGTTTAGTGATGCAGTAGAACGTAGAAGAAGTTGATAAAAAAAAAAAAAATTGTTTTCACTAAAGAACTCCCCAACCATGATGAAGAAAGCTTGCAAAAAAATTCTTAAGAATTATGAACACTGAAAATAATCAAGTTGTTCCTCACTCCAAATGTAGTAGAACCTTTAACCATCCCTCCAAGTTTTCAAGTTAGCAACAACACAAATGATCTTTTTTATTAGCATACCAACTGCTCGCCATTACTAATATTCATTACATTCAAAATAAATCAAAATTCAGAAAAGGATGTGCATACACAAGTTTTCCCTGTCATTTTGTAGCTACATTTAAAATTTTAGAAGCTTCAAGGTGAAAAATGGCATATACCCAAATTTTGACTAAACAGTATAGATAATCAATCAAGCGCCTGAAAGAAGATAGCATTGGAAAATGATGTAAATAACCAAAAAAAAAACAAATGCAATTTTCTACAGGAAAAATAATAACATAAAGCCGTCATACAGTTACATACTGCATTTAAGTCCAATCAAATACTCATCCATTGCATGACATCAGCAAGCGTACAAGGAAAAGAAAGGCTGAAAAATAAAATGACCAACAAACCTTGGAGGAAAACAAGGAGCCACATAGTCATAAATGTCTCCAAGCTCATTACCAGTCTAGAAAAAAAAAAGATAAAATCAAGCACTGGTAAGATATTACTACTGGTTTCATCTGCTACCCCTAAGAAAATGAATATTTGAAACCCACAATAAAATAAATGCCTCAACAGTATAACTAGCCTTATCCAGTACAGCATCTACTGAACATTTAACCATGACAGAGAAAACTATGCAGGAAAAATAATTAAAACATTTCAAACAGTTGAAATTTAATGGAAAATGAAGCAATGCAAAAAGAACAGATGATTGTGCATATATATCCAAAACAAGGGAGTGGCTTAAGTCCACTTTATAATACAAAAAAGCAATAAAATGCGAGGCTTCCCGTTTTCCCCCTCTTGGTTGGATATCTCACAAGCAGAGTTTGCATGAATTCAACTTCACCTTTAATATTGTGCACCTCATTCATGAGCATTACGGCAGAATCCTCACATAAAAAATTAAAATTAATATTCTTCTTCACGATAACACCTTCACATCCTGATTCTGGCAGTCGAAGAGGACGCTGATGTGAGGGAGAGAAACAAGCAAATACAGTGGCAGGCTAATCAAGTGATGTAAACCTAATAGCGAAGACAGAGAAGGTGCACTAGTGAGGTTCATCAACTAGATAGTCAGAGAGAAGGAAGAAAGGGAGTGATGATGTGTTGGAGGTGATACAAGGAAGTGGAAGAGGTGAACGATATGTCTTTAGTTTTTTATTGGTGAACAGTGCTTGACAAAGAGAAAGAAGGAATAACAAGAGAGGCGGGTTAGCGATGAGCCAAGCAAAAATGCAGAAGCAAAAGGGAGTGGCGATAATGTAAAGAATGTGGCCCAAGGACAATTTCTAAGACAAGCTTCTCCTTCTCTTGTATCGGCAGGAGGCCTGAATACTCTAATTATTCTTTTTGTAGTGTGAATTATAATTGTTGCATGACTTTATTTCCATTGCAGATTTCCTCACAAAAGTTCATCACATTTTTTGTTATTTGCATCTTAAGACATGAATTCTTTGCCTAGCTAAAAGTTTGTGAACCGAATTTCATCCATTAGGTGTGTTTTTTGAGTATGACATCCTAGAAATGTGTTATCAGTGCATATTATTCATAAATCACAATTTACTTATAAAACAAAAATTTGTTAGTATAGGATACTGCATGCATCTTCGTGTAAATTACCTGGACAAGTCTGCCCTTTCACACCACATTAAAGCAATGCAACATTGAGGATAAACTTTGATAACTGTATTTTCATTTGTGATCCCATAAATGCATATGCAGATTGATCTTCATTACAGGACAATAGGGAATTTCATTAAATGCCTACACTGCTTTACTTATTTAATAACACTAAGGAATATCATTAAATGCTTGAAAAAAAAAAGAATTGAAGATGGGCAATCATCCATGTGCTATTTATTGCATGTCCAGAAACAATTTTAAGAGAGACTTTAATAGGAAAAAAAATTGATTTGAATGAAAAAAGAACTATACCTCTCGAGCTTCCTCCAAAGAGGCTTTTAGATCCTCAAACACAAGCTGCAAAAACACGATATAACTAAGTAGAAGCATGCAGCACATGAAGGGCATGTCATACAATATTTATGATGTAGTACAACCTGTGTCAGCAATTTATTAAACCTTTCTTCAACAGTTTTTCTTATTTGCTCATAGCATTTATCCTTGTAACATTTTCCCTGAATTTTCTTCTCATGTGGAGCATTTCTTGGCGAGGCTGTATCACCTGCACCTTTTCTACTACATGCAAAAGAAAAAAAAGCAGAAAGTTCATTAAAGTATAAATGCCTTAAAAGCCTGGGATTTTCTAGTACAATCATATGACGTAATAGCTGAATTTATCAACATAGGATAAAATTCACAAGTTACAAATCATGAATTTAAATGAATCTTCATCTCTTTGATAAAACCAAAAATACACACAAATTTGAACAAGCAATAACTTAGTGATTTCCTAATAGAAATGTTGCATAGAAATTCAAAATCAGAAAAAATTACACAATGAACAGAAATCAAAGAGCAATTAAAAAATTCATGTTATATAAAATTTGACCAAATAACTAAAAATATGAAGTATGAAAATAGCAAAGAAAGACATCACTAAAATAAGTATCTAATCTTCACGTTACAAGATAACTTTGCCAAGAAGTTCTTAGTCATAAATTGTTTCAAGCTAGAAAGAATCATTCAATTAGCACTTGAGCAAAAGAGAAGACAAAATAACATGTTACTGAAACTTTTTTTAGGTAACTCAGACACCCCTTTTTTATAATCACAACCTTTCCTTCAAATAATAAAATTTAGAAATGATATCAACAATCATATCAAGAAAATAGTTGAAATCAGGCAAATGGAATCACAATCTGCAAACATTTCAATGAAAACAGCTGATAACTATAGTGCCTACTTGAAAAAAAAAATTTAAGAAAGGTATCAAACCTGAGAAAGTCTAGTGACTGAATAAAACTGTAAATTTCAAATAACAAAGCCACAAGCAACAAGACATAAAAGTAGTTACATATAACTACGTGTTAACAAAAATCTATGCATTAAGGTAAAATCACAATCAACTATGAAAAATACAATCGCAACCATGAAACAAAAAAGTAGCCTTGGCCCAAATAAAGAATTCCAAGCAACTTGAGGACCAAACCCAATCAAACAAACAAGGAACTGAATCGTATCAAAGAGAATAAGGGTCAAAACTTCAGAGAGTAAATGTTCTTTATAGGGATCAGTATATGCACGTTTATTGAACAATAGGCAAGCAAAATAATTCTAAATCAGTAACATGCTTCTCGATGAATACTAAAAATTGCCCTATAACTGATTTCTGGATGAAGAGATGATGTAGAAATTTTAAAAAGAGACAAAACACACATGTGATATATAGATGGACAATCCCTTAAAAGAAAATTAACTCCAATGATTTAAATATTAATAGTGATAAGTTAAGCACTCTGAATTAGAACATATTCATAATCTTAAATTTTCAATTTCTATTAAGGTAATCATCTTCAATAAATAATTTAAAATATTGATATCAATTTGATTAATCATCATAAATATAATTTCAAAGAAAATTCATCAAGAGTTGTATATACGATTGCTTAATTGATTCATCAACTACAATAGGAATGAGTTGCTTGATTTCTCATGCATGAATGGATTAAGTTTTTTATCAGAAATTTAAATTCAAATATGGCCGCATACACAATTTCTAGATTAGATTCAGGTTTCTAGACAGTCAAGTGTAGGTACATAGTAAAATTTTAAAAATCAAATGAAGATCAATGTTATTATTGTAATCTTCTTCAACATCTACTTTAGCATTAAACAATATACATGAACTGTATTTTCTTTAATAGAGTTGATTTCAACCACACATGAAAATTATGTATGATACACTTTAGAGATAGTAATGATTTGCTAGAGATATTAGGTATATGTGCAATAGTTCTAAATGAATAATTATAATAACTTTTCAACCTCTAAAGTTCTGTGTAAGATCTCGCCTAATGTCTTGAGAATTGCAATTTAATTCATGTTTAATTTTTGCCTAAGACCATTAATGAAGCAACTAGTGATAACAAAATAATCCATGTGTTGATAATATTTCGCAACAAAATCTTTAAACTCAATAAAATATCTACATAAATAATAGATTTGTTTAAATCGCCAAAAATGATCATGTGATTAATCCCTTGAATGGCAAATATTAAACGTTAAGTTTATATTCCATATTAGCCCATGTAGGCATAGTAGCAATAGTTCATTAATACTTTGAACATGTCCCACTAAATTTGTTTTAGTAAATCCAATTCTTTAAAAGTTGTAAACATTATAAAATTCAAAGAAATCTTTCAAGTCATCAATCAAGTTTGAAAATTCCTTAAGACTATATCTCCCATCAAATATAGGAATATAATTATGAAATTCATGATAATCGCATTGAAGCTGCCTAGAATCATAGCTAACTCGATTTCCAGAAATTAGATCTTGTTATTATTTTACGGAGATCAAGTTATTAAATCTTTTCTTAATCACACAATTATACAATCTTAAGCACAAGAACTAAATCCAAAGCAAAAAATCTGAGTGTAGGGTTTTCTAATGCAACTACATGTTGTAATGCCAAAATTGTAAAGATAAAATCAAAGTTAGCAAGTCATAAACCATCAATTTAAACTAATATTCATATATTTTGATGAAAACCAACAGCACTAAATTTATATAAAAGATAATTTAATGGTTTCCAATAGAAAATTCACATAAAAAATTAAAATAAAAAAAATCACACCGCAATAAAAAATATTGGCTGTATGAAACTTAACCAAACCAACTCACAAAGTAGACCAATAAATAAAAATATAGAATAAGAAAACAATAATGGATGAAATCACCAAAATAACAATATGGTCATCATGTAGGTATAAGTAGATAACTTCCCCGAAAGTTTGTGGTTGCTAATAAAAAAAATTGCATACAAACAACACTCAAACGCATAGAAAGCAAAAAATGACTCAAATGAAATATTATTGAAACTTTTTTTTCTACATGCCACTAGTATTGTTATTTTGAAATCTTAAGACTTGCTCTCAATGACTAAATTCAAAGATAGGATCAGTAATAATATCATCAAAATCAATGAAATCATTTAAAGAGAACTTCATTGCCACCAACAAATAATCACATACTAGCAGTCGCTTACCTGAAGGGAAAGACACACAAGTCCAGATGTCATTCTGGTACCAAACCAGGAAAAATTCAGAAACAGCGGAACAGCAAATTTTAAACAACAGATCCACTAACAACAAAACACACAAATAGCCGCATACACTGGGTGCTGAGAACCAATGCACCAAGTTGAAGTCCCAACCTCACAAGGAACACATAATCACCACCTATTAAAGAAATCAAATAATAATGTGGCCCAAAACAGAGAACCGAGCCATGCCTTAGAAGATGAAACCAAATCAAGCCAACATAAGGTACCAAAGAAGAAAGGTCAGAACTTCATAAACTAATAAAAACCAAATGCAACAAAAAATCAATGCTCTCAAAGTCAATTCCCCGCTGAAAGCATGCATTTTTTATAAATATATACTTTGAATTTGTTCAGCAGGTTCCATGGCCCAATAAATAAAACTTTAAATGGAGATTTAAGTTAGTGGAAAGATTTGAACGACATTATTAGAAATGTAAGTGGGCAAAAGCAAGACAGTGTCATAGATCAATGGTTATAGATACATGAAGACCACAATGGTGCCACGGTAGAAGAAATATGATAAATCAAACATAACGGTGTCCTAGCAGAGGAAATATAGTTGGAAATCTATAAAAGAGAAAGGTGGTGGGGAGGAGCAAGTGCAGGGAGGGTGCAAGGTTGAGAGGGATGGTGCAAGATTTGATTACAACTATGGTTTGATTACAACACTGTTATATGTGCATGCTTGAGAGAGAAAGAGAGATATAGAGAGAAAGAGGTTGTAATCAAACCACAGTTCAAAATTCACAAATCAATTATAAAGTTGTTTGTGGTAAAAGAGGCATAGCCCTTTCTATACAATTTTATTTAGGAAAGGAAGCATTATCAACATCATTATTAGAATTTACCTTGGGATCAGTTTTATGAATCACATTTTGCATATATTTCAGTTGAGTATTACATGAGATCTTAACGTTATTTTGAATAAATATTGTAGAGTAATAATGAAATTTTTATGACGGACTGAAATGACATCCATAAATGAATAATCACACATGCTTGGTGATACGTATAACAGTGTTGGTTAAAAACTATGACTAACCCTTTAAAATGGTATGGCTATGTGTAAGGACCTAATTGTCTCAATAAAAGGAGAAATATAATATGGACTTGTCCATCGTTAACACATCAAAGTTTACAAAGTACATAAAAGCCCTCATAATCTGAGTTTTATAAATGTCTAAGAAGTTTGTTTTATCAAGGTTGCAGCACAACCTAGGTCCTCTACACTTACCAGCCAATACATAATATTGAACCATAAATTCAGAAAATACAAATTCGTAACAAATGTCGCTGGAAAATTCAAAGATTGTCTGCACAATGATTAATTTTTAAGTACTGTTTTTCCCAACGATGATAGAACTAAAATTAGATATATCAGACTTTGACGTTTATTATAAGCAATTTCCAGTAGACTTAGGTTAATTCAAACAACAAAATGAGATCCATAACTTGTAGATCTTAGCCATTTGATGCAATCAGTATGATGATAGAAAAATGGAATGCATACTTTG